>QFEQ01000146.1:473095-549333 GCA_003316335.1 Hemileccinum impolitum | reverse complement strand
ATCGTATATAAACCTCTCCTGTAATTCCCTCCTACCTTAGTCCTATTCACTTCATTCCACCCACCTCAACCGGTGCCTGCAACTCAGTGATACCACTCTTCCCTTCCTCTGCCAGCCTAGTCCTCTGTCAAGGGACCATATATGCTCTATCGAATTCTGTCCATCGCCGTACCAATCCTTAGCTTGGTCCTCATCATACTCGTCGACGTTGACACCGTCCATCACCATCTCCTCATATCCGTTTTCCTGGTTGAGCCAGTCATCCGTAACACTTGAATAGGACTATAAGAAGCCAGTCCTCGCTGCATACCCTCTTCTTCCTTTTATGTCCAGAACTAAGTGGCTTGAACGAATCGAAGTTCGAAGGGAAGCCGCCACTCTTGCTTTTTACCGTCTCAACGTATGAGACCGTACCCCCACTCCTCCTCGTCAACCATCTCCTGTTCTGTCAATCAACCCCAATGACCACACCTCAGAACCCAAAGGTACTAATGGACTGTACCTCCGAAGGAAGTGAGTACCGCGAGTAAAGAAAGCTCGCCACCCGAAATATATTCGCCCGATTGAAGAATTCCCCGAAGACCTCCATGTTCTTCGACCCCGATCCCAAATCGTCAAGCCGGCTCATTACCTATAAATCCCCAGAGTGCACTTGGAAGATAGCCGACAGTAAGGATGTCGGGTAACCAGCATTGGGATGACCTTTCAAAACAAATGACACTGATGGCCGTGGCCATGCAAACCCTGATCACTAACCAAACTACCGCCTCCTCCTCCTCCTCTAACACCTACAAGGCTTTTGCCGATCCCGGCACCTGGGACGGTGATCGTAACAAGTTCTGCATATGGTGGACAAAGATAGGTGCTTAGGTCGATTGCCAGGCTAACCTCAACGACCATCAAAGGACCATTGCGGTTTTACTCCGAAGGAACGGAAGAGCTGCCAACTTCGCTCGAGTGACGATCGAGCAATACCCCGTGAAAGGCCTCTGGCCCACGTGGAAGGTGCTCAAGGAGCACATAGAAAAACATTTTAGAATCGACATCTTGAAGGTAGAGGCATACAAAAAGTTGGTTGCTCTGCAACAAGGGTCCCTCCCCATAGAGGTGTACACACAGCAATTCAACTTGTTGCAAATCGATGCTGAGCTGGAGCCAGGGATCGCACTTCAGCTCTACAAGGAGAGCATTGATTATAATATCTACCTCCAAGTCTGTCTCCGTCAACCAACAATAAAGGAAGATCTCAAAACCTGGGAAGATACAGCCATCGAGATCGGAAAATTATTTCATCGTATCAAACTCGAACGAAGCAAATCGACCTTCGTTCCTCAAAATCAATATCGTGCTGAACCACAGTTCACGGCTGTAGGAACGCAACCCGGACAAGGAGCCCTGATGCAGGATATACAGGCCATCCAAAATCTGCCTCGTGTCGACAACCGGGACTGTTACAACTGTGGCAAAAAAGGCCACATATCACGAAATTGTAAAGAGCCCAGAAAACCCTGACAACGCCCCTTGTTCGACCCTATGACGGGAAGAACAACATTCGCACCTCGACAGAACCGCGAGATACCGCTCACTCCCTCAATGGCCATTGCCTCAGTCGCGGCCAAACCCTCTTCCTCCTCCTCCGCCTCTCACCACTCTTGCGCTTCATCAGTCCCTGACTGGCAAAATGAAGAAGCGCAAGCATACTACTTCGACCTCTTCACCACAAGGGCACGACACCTTGCTGCTGAAGGACTTAAGGGAAAAGAACAAGCCGAATAGATCCAAGGGGTACCTATTCGGCTAAGGACAGTAAATTTACTTCATCTATTCCATTTTCTTCCTCTTCTCCCAACCGTTTTTCTGTTTTACCTATCGAAGGGGAGATGGACAAAGAAGTAGTTGACGAGCTAAACTCCGGTGATATGGCCTATGAGGCTGAAGGGAGTAAAGTAACTTCTTTGAACAATTTTATGTACGGACTTACCTCCGAAAGGGCGTCTCAATTGAGCATGGCACCGGAGAATAACAATAGTGTGCTTAATTCCCTCTTAATTGAATGATCTTCTCGTATTTCTTCCTACAAAGCCCCCCAGGCTACTTTTTCGCACCAAGAACCAGATGCCTCTCAAGGAGGCGAATTTGACATTAACACTGACATATATTTTCAGGACAAAAAGGGAGACTGGACCTTCCGAACTACTTCGTCGCTCCTCGATTCCGGAGCCGTTCAAACTTTCGTTGATAAACATTGGGTAACGGAAATGGGGATCACAACCTATCCTCTATCAAACCCAATGAATGTCACAAATGCTGATGGATCATCCTCGAAACATGGGATGATTCACGAGTATGTTTCCATCATTTTATCTTATAATGGACATGCCGAAGGCGTGGATGCGCTGGTTGCAACCCTGGGATCACACAAAGTAATCCTAGGGTATGATTGGTTTTATCATCACAATCCTTTAATAGATTGGGTAGCAAAAACCATGACCTTCAACAGATGCACCAAACATTGTAAAGCCAACCAAACCAAACAATGGGTGCCAGTACGATCTATCGAAGAAGGTCTAGCAGAGAAAGTACCCAAACAATACCACGAATTCCTCAACGTCTTCAGCAAGGAAGAATTGAAGCGGATGCCGACGAGAAAACCCTGGGATCACGCCATCGACCTCAAACCTGATTTTATACCGAAAAAGGGACAGGTTATCCCACTTTCGGATACGGAAATCGAAGAAGTCCGGAACTTCATCGCTAGCGAACAAGAAAAGGGTTATATTCACCCATCAAAATCACCCCAAACAGCTCCGGTATTCTTCATTCCAAAAAAGACCAGCGAAAAATGACTCATTATGGACTACCAATATTTAAATGAGGGAACCGTAAAAAATTCATACCCTTTACCACTCATTTCTTCACTCGTAGATCGATTAAAAGGTGCAGACAAGTTTACCTGCCTTGACCTTCGATAGGGATACAACAATGTATGCATCAAAGAAGGTGATGAATGGAAGGCAGTGTTCGTTACCCCGCTCGGCACCTACGAACCAGTAGTAATGTATTTCGACATGACTAACTCTCCTCCAACCTTCCAACAGATGATGAACGACATTTTCAACAATATGTACGCTGTTGTTATCGTCTATCTCGACGACATGTGCATCTTCACTCGCAAGACAGATGAAGAGCACACAGAAATAGTCAAGGAAGTTCTTCAATGCTTACGAGAGAACGACCTTTATGCCAAACCAGAAAAATGTATTTTTAATGCTGACGATGTCAACTTTCTAGGAATGCATGTCTCAAAAGACAGCGTATCCATGCAAACCAAGAAGGTCGACGCCATTCGAGAATGGCCAGCACCCACTAAACTAAAACAACTACAATTGTTCCTCAGATTATGTAACTATTATCGACGTTTCATACAGGGCTTCGGACAAATTGCTCGCCCCCTTAACGACCTCACCAAGAAAAATGTTCCATATACATGGGGGGAAGCACAACAAATCGCGTTTGACACACTCAAAAAACATTTTACTGAAGCACCTCTTTTGGCTTATCCAGACTTCTCTCGACCAATGCGGCTGGAAACTGACGCAAGCGACATCGCCACGGGAGTGGTATTATCAGTACAAGGGGAGGATAATCTATGGTGCCCTTGCGCATTTCTTTCTCACTCTTTTTCTTCTGCTGAACGCAACTATCCTGTCTACGACAAGGAGTTGCTAGCAATCATACGCGCTCTCGAGGAGTGGCGACATTATTTAATTGGAAAAACTAACTTCGAGATTTGGACAGATCATAAAAATCTCAAATACTGGAAAAAACCACAAACACTATCTGGTTGACAGGCTCACTGGCATGAGCTACTTCAAGAATTCAATTACACGCTTATCTATAAACCCGGCAACATGAACGGACGTGCCGACGTGCTTTCCCGCTGACCAGATCACGGTGATGCAGTTGATAACCTGAATGAAAATATCACCGTCTTTCCTTCCACCGTTTTACGATCCTCTAATTTATCTATTCCGGTGTCCCTCACCTCCTCAGACACACGCCTCCCCACCAAGGGTTCTACAGCAGCGGCAGGTTTTGACCTGTACTCCACCAATGATTTTGACATCCCCACCCACAACCAACTCTTAATACCCACCCATGTCAAAATTCAACTCCCCCTTGGTACCTACGGCAGGATTGCCCCCTGCTCGGGCCTCACTTTCAAACATAAAATCGATGTCATGGCCAGAGTCATTGACACCGATTATAGGGGAGAAATCGGGGTAATCCTGTTCAATCATGCTGACACACCATTCCATATTTCCAAACACAATCATATTGCTCAACTAATTATCAAAAAAATAGAAAACCCAACTTTTATAGAAGAAAAGACTCTAGAAGAGTCAGAATGAAACGAAAAGGGTTTTGGCTCCACCGGAGTCAAAGCCATAACTTCCACTTCACTCTATCCTAACTTCGAAACTAAACTAATGAATGAATCAGAACTTTTAGGCATTGACGCAGTTAACAAATATGAGTATTATGCTCAAGAAAAAATATTCAGATCTTCAAATGGCATTGTCTTTGTGCCCCCTTCTCTTCGCAATGAACTCATCTCCTTATTTCATGATTCTCCCATGGCAGGCCATCCTGACCAAGACCGTACAATTAGCGCCATTAAACAATTCTATTGGTGGCCAGGCGCAGCCAAAGACATTTCTACCTACGTTGAACACTGTCAGGTGTGCTCTCTCACGAAGGGTTCCTCAAAGCCACTGGCAGGAAAATTGATTCCTCTTCTGATTCCTTCTGGCCCTTGGGTCAATATATCTATCGATTTCATCACCGGTTTTCCTGCCTCTAAAGGATACGATGCTATTGGTGTCGTAGTTGATTGTTTCTCAAAAGAAATCGTTTTATTCCCTTGTACAAAAACTACTTCATCCGCCGATCTGGCACTTTTATTTAGAGATCACGTTTGGTGCACACACGGACTACCTAACACTATCGTTTCGAACAGGGGACCACAATTCGTGTCGGAATTCACAAGAGAGCTTTGCAAAGTCTTGGGGATTCAACAGAAACTGTCTACAGCATATCACCCCCAGACGGACAGGCAAACCAAACGAATTAATTGTGAGATACTGGCATATCTCAGGGCATACGTCACAAAACGACAGGACTCCTGGAGTGATTGGCTCAAAATGGCGCAATTCGTTCATAACTCCTCCTTAACTACCGCCACTGGAGCCACCCCCTTTGAAGTTACATGCAACTATTGTCCTCGACGAGGTGTAGAACCCTCATCTTCCTTGACTCCTGGGGGGTCGTTCACTTCTTTCATGGTGAAGTCTCATGACAAAATCGCCACCACACTCACTAAATCCAGAGACCGGATGGTACACAACCAAGAGTCTAAATGTTCCACTGCTCCCTTGTATGCCATCAGTGACCTGGTCTGGTTATCCACCGATCACCTCACACTCCCGTATCCCGCACGTAAATTAACACAAAAATTCATCGGGCCCTACTGCATCACCGCCGTCCTCCCAAACGCCGTCACCCTTCACCTTCCTTCCTCCGTCTCCATCCATCCCACCGTTAACGTATCCCGAGTAAAACCCTACAAAGCCCCGCTGGCTGGCCAGCCCGTATTTAAACCAGATGCTATCACAGTTACAGAAGATCACCATGAAGAATACGAAGTAGACTTCATCACCGCTAGCAGGCTTTCTCGAGGAAAGTTACAGTACCTCATCAATTGGAAAGGATGGGACGAGGTGGATCGCACCTGGGAACCGGCCGCCAACTTACAGCATGCACAAGACGCTATTAATGACTTTCATCGCTCTCACCCTTCTGCACCTCACCCTATTCGGGGCATTTCCGACACGCAATTCCTCTCCCTATTTTCTCCTTTCGGACCCTCCTATACCGAATTCGCAGACTCGCGGTTGGACCTTGAATCTCGTGAATGGGGGGTAGTGTTATAGTTCGGGCATGCGTACGCCCTATTTTTCACTTTTAACTCTTCACTCATATGCTTGCATCACTGAGCACCATTTACTTAGTTGAATTCTCTTTCCAAAGTCACGTGACTCAGTGCACGTGATCGTGGGAATCCTCACGTGACTCGAGGCTAGACTTATGATGTCATCGATGACATCATACCTCGTGTTCTCTTATCTTCTCTCATGATCATTCCCGTCTTTCTTCTTTTGTTCCAGAACATTCTTCATCCTTATCTTTACCTACCCTAAAGCTAATTCGGACTCAGACACCTGCCCTAAGGTAGTTGCTCATCGTATATAAACCTCTCCTGTAATTCCCTCCTACCTTAGTCCTATTCACTTCATTCCACCCACCTCAACCGGTGCCTGCAACTCAGTGATACCACTCTTCCCTTCCTCTGCCAGCCTAGTCCTCTGTCAAGGGACCGTATATGCTCTATTGAATTCTGTCCATCGCCGTACCAATCTTTAGCTTGGTCCTCATCGTACTCATCGATGTTGACACTGTCCATCACCGTCTCCTCGTATCCGTTTTCCTGGTTGAGCCAGTCATCCGTAACAATTTGTTGCAGATCGATGTGGAAATGGAGCCGGGTATTGCACTCCAACTCTATAAGGAAAGCATCGACTACAACGTCTACCTTCAAGTATGTCTCTGCCATCCTGCCATCAAGGAAGATCTCGAAACCTGGGAAGATACTGCTATCAAGATTGGTAAAATGTTTCACAAAATTTAGCTCAAATGAAGCAAAAGCAGCTTTATTCCCCGCAACCAATATTGTTTGGAACCTCAGTTCACTGCCGTTGGTACACAACCCAGCCAAGGTGCACCCATGCAGGATGTTCACACAATTCAAGGACCACCTCGTGTGGATAATCACAACTGTTACAACTGCGGAAAGAAAGGCCACATCTCTCAGAACTGCAAAGAACTGAGAAAGCCTAGGACATGCCCTGCCTTCAACCCGATGACGGGAAGAACATTTTACCTGCAACCTCACCAGAATCGCGAGATACCGCTCGCACCTACCACAGCTATTGCCTCTGTCACAGCTGACTCCTCCTCCTCCTCTTCCATTTCGGCCTGGCAAAATGAAGAAGCCCAGGCCTATTATTTCAATATGTTTACGATGCAAGCATGGCATCTTGCTGCCGAAGAACTTAAGGAAAAAGAGTGAGCCAAATAGATCCAGGGGGTACCTATTCAGCTAAGAACAATAGTTTTCTTTTGTTGCTTCCTTTCTCTTCTTCTAATCGTTTTTCTGTTTTACCTATTGAAGGGGAGATGGACAAAGAGGTAGTTGAGGCGGAAACCTCTTTGAACAATTTTGTATATGGACTCACTTCCGAAAGGGCATCTCAATTGAGCGTGGCACTGGAACGTAATAGTGCACTTGATTCCCTGTTAAATGAATGATCATCTCATATTTCCTCATACAAATCCCCCCAGGCTTCCTTTTCACATCAAGAACCTGACACCTCTCAAGGAGGTGAGTTCGACATTGATACTAATGTTTATTTTCAGGATCCAAAAGGCAATTGGACTTTTCAAACAACCTTGTCGCTCCTCGACTCTGGAGCAGTACAAACCTTTGTTGATAAACATTGGGTAACAGAGATGGGAATCACAATGTATCCCCTCTCCAACCCAATGAATGTTACAAATGCAGATGGATCTTCCTCCAAACATGGAATGATCCATAAGTATGTCTCCATTGTTCTTTCTTATAACGGACATGCAGAAGGTGTAGATGTGCTAGTTGCAACCCTGGGATCCCATAAAGTGATCCTGGGATATAATTGGTTCTATCGCCATAATCCGCTCATTGACTGGGTAGAAAAAACTGTGACCTTCAACAGATGTACCAAACACTGCAAAGCCAATCAAACAAAGTAGTGGGTTTCAGTACAAACCATCAAAGAAGGACTCACAGAAAAAGTACCAAAATAATACCACAAGTTTCTCGATGTATTTAGCAAAGAGGAATCCAAATGGATGCCAGTCCGAAAACCTTGGGACCATGCCATCGACCTCAAATCCGACTTTGTCCCAAAAAAGGGTTGGGTTATCCCACTCTCTAACACAGAAATCGATGAAGTCCGGAACTTCATTCAATCTGAACAAGAAAAAGGGTATATTCGCCTATTAAAATCCCCACAAACGGCTCCAGTAATTTTTATTCCAAAAAAGACTGGTGAAAAATGACTGGTTATGGACTACCACTATTTAAATGAAGGAACCATAAAAAATTTGTATCCTTTACCACTCATTTCTTCCTTAGTAGATCAGTTGAAAGGCGCCGACAAATTCACCTGTCTCGACCTCCGATGGGGATATAACAATATCTGCATCAAAGAAGGTGATGAATGGAAGGTGGCATTCATTACCCCTCTAGGTGCCTATGAACCAGTTGTAATGTATTTTGGGATGACTAACTCTCCTCCAACCTTCCAACAGATGATGAACAACATTTTTAATGACATGTATGCCATCATAATCGTTTACTTGGACGATATGTGTATCTTCATGTGCAAGAAAACAGATGAAGAACACTTGGAGATAGTCAAGGAAGTTCTTCAGTGCTTGCGTAAGAACGACCTCTATGCAAAACCCAAAAAATGTATTTTTAACGCTGACAATGTTGATTTCTTAGGCATGCACGTCTCTAAAGAAGGCATCTCCATGCAAACCAAGAAAGTTGACACTATTCTGGAATGGCTGGCACCCACAAAGCTCAAACAGCTACAATTGTTTCTCGGCTTATGTAATTATTATTGACACTTTATCCAAGGATTTGGCCAAATTGCCTGCCCCCTTAATGACCTCACCAAGAAAAACATTCCTTACATCTGGGGGGTGGCTCAACAAAATGTGTTTGACATGCTCAAAAAACAATTTATGATAGTGCCCCTGTTAGCTTACCCAGATTCCTCCCGACCAATATGTTTGGAAACCAATGCAAGTGACATCGCCATGAGAGTGGTCTTATCAGTTCAAGGGGAGGATAATCTATGGCACCCATGCACATTTCTTTCGCATTCTTTTTCTGCTATGGAACACAACTACCCAGTTTATGACAAGGAGTTGCTCGCTATCATTCATGCTCTGGAGGAGTGGCATCATTATTTAATTGGAAAAACTAACTTCGAGATCTAGACAGACCACAAAAATCTCAAATATTGGAAAAAACTGCAAACACTATCGGGACAACAGGCTCGCTGGCACGAGTTACTTCAAGAATTCAGTTATACACTAATTTATAAACCTGGTAACACAAATGGTCGTGCCAATGTACTCTCCCGTTGCCTGGATCATAGTGATACAGTTGATAATTTAAACAAAAATATCACTGTCTTTCCCTCTACTGTATTACGCTCATCTAATTTAGCTATCCCAGTATCCCTCACCTCCTCCGATGCTTGCCTTCCCACCAAGGGATCCTCTGCTGCAGCAGGTTTTGACCTTTATTCCACTGTTGATTTCAACATCCCTGCCCATGATCAACTACTTATACCCACCCATGTCAAAATCCAGCTCCCCCTTGGTACCTACAGCAGGATCATCCCTCGTTCAGGCCTCACCTTCAAGCATAAAATTGATGTCATGGCTGGAGTCATTGACGCTGATTATAGGGGAGAAATCGGGGTTATCCTGTTTAACCACGCGGACAATCCTTTCCATATTTCTAAACATGATTGTATTGCGCAACTAATTATTGAAAAAATAGAAAATCCAACACTAACAGAAGAAAAGACTCTAGAGGAGTCAGAACAAAATGAAAAGGGTTTTGGCTCCACCAGGGTCAAAGCAATAATTTCCACTTCTCTCTACCCTAACTTTGAAATGAAACTAATGACCGAATCTGAACAATTAGATGTTGACGCAGTTAATGAATACGAGTATTATGCTCAAGAAAAACTCTTCTGATCTTCAAATGGCATAGTTTTTGTGCCTCCTTCTCTTCAAAACAAACTTATTTCTCTCTTTCACGATTCTCCCATAGCAGGACATCCAGGCTGTGATCATACCATTAGCACCATTAAACAGTTTTACTGGTGGCCTGGCGAAGCCAAAGACATTGCCTTGTATGTAGAACATTGCCAGGTGTGCTCCCTCATGAAGGGATCATCAAAGCCACTAGCAGGAAAATTACTTCCACTTCCCATTCCTTCTGGCCCTTGGGTCGACATATCTATTGATTTTGTTACCGGTTTCCCCACCTCTAAGGGGTATGATGCCATTGGCATCATAGTTGATCATTTTTCAAAAGAAATCATTTTATTTCCTTGTACTAAAACCACTTCCTCCGCTAACTTGGCACTTTTATTTAGAGATCACGTCTGGTGCACTCACAGACTATCTAACACTATCGTTTCGGACAGGGGTCCTCAATTCATGTCGGAATTCACGAGAGAGCTGTACAAAGTACTAGGGATTCAGCAGAAGTTGTCCACAGCATGTCATCCACAAACGGACAGACAAACTGAATGAATTAATCATGAGGTACTGGCTTACCTGTGAGTGTATGTCGTGAAATGACAAGACTCTTGGAGCAATTGGCTCAAAATGGCACAATTCGTGCATAATTCCTCTCTTACGACTGCCACTGGTGTAACCCCTTTTCAAGTAACTCATAACTATTGTCCACAACTCAGGGTTGAACCCTCATCTTCCACTACCCCCAGGGGGTCATTCGCATCTTCCATGGCATGGCAAAATCGCATGATGATATCGCCGACACACTCGCTAAATCCAGAGACCGAATGGTACACATCCAAGAGTCTAAATGCTCACTTGCTCCTTCTTATGCTGTCGGTGACCTGGTCTGGTTATCCACCGACCACCTCACTCTCCTGTACCCTGCACGTAAATTAACACAAAAGTTCATTGGTCCGTATCGTATTACAGCCATACTCCCTAATGCCATCATGCTCCACCTTCCTTCTTCTGTCTCTATCCATCCCATGGTTAACATATCTCGAGTAAAACCCTATAAAGTGCCACTGGCTGGCCAATCCATATTTAAACCCGATGCTATCATGGTCACAGAGGACTGACATGAAGAATACAAAGTAGACTTCATTGCTGCCAGCAGACTCTCTCAAGGAAAGTTACAGTATCTCATCCATTGGAAAGGATGGGACAAGGTGGATCGCACCTGGGAACCGGCTGATAATTTAAAACATGTGCAGGATGCTATCAATGACTTCCATCGCTCTCATCCCTCAGCTTCTCATCCTATTTGAGGCATTTCTGACACACAATTCTTATCCCTATTCTCTCCCTTCAGCCCCTCCTATACCGAATTCACATACTTGTGATTGGATCTCGAATCTGGCAAATGGGGGGTAGTGTTATAGTTTGGGCATGCGTACACCCTATTTTTACTTTATCTTTTGCTCATATGCATGCATCACTAAGCACCATTTACCTTAGTCGTTTCTTCTTTCTAAAGTCACATGACCAAGTGCATGTGACCGCGGGAACCTTCACATGACATGAGGCTAGCCTTATGACATCATCAATGATATCATACCTTGTGTCCCTTATCTTTCTCTCACGTTTACTTCCGTCCACTTCCTTTCTTCTCGAATGTTCCATTGCATTCCATGTTCCTTACCTGCCCTTAACTAATTCAGACTCAGACACCTGCCCTAAGGTACTCAGTCATCATATATAAACCCTTCCTGTAATTCCTTCGTACCTTAGTCCTATTCACTTTGTTCCACCCACTCTCTAAAGGTGCCTGCAACTCAGTGATACTGCTCCTCTCTCCTCTGCCAGCCTAGCCCTCTGTAAAGGGGCCTTTGAATGCTTTATTGTCTTGTCTCTATTGCCATCCCGATTTTCAACCTCGTCCTTATTCTCCTTATTGATGTCGACACCGTTTATTGTCATCTCCTTGTTTCAGTATTCCTCGTTGAGCAAGTCTTCATTGCAAACCGTAACATATCTCATCATCAGAAGAGTGCTCAATTGGGACATACTTGGCCTTCTTTTTCTTTGGAACCTTGATGCAAGTACCAGTAGGCTTCTTCGGCACAGTCTCCTTGGCAGCCCAGAAATCATCGCTCCCAACCTCAATTGCATGAAGCAGAGCATTGGAGTTGTCACCACTGCTAATGATGATAGGATCATCTGTGATGGTGTGAAAGTGGTGAGCAGGATGGTGCTTGATGCGAGTGGCTGCTGCTTTGTTGGGAGGTAGGCATGGGGGTCCCTCAAAGTCGATTGCAGTGTTGGCGTACATCTGCTGGGCCCTCATGAGGCCACTATCTGAAGGGGGTGCAGCACCAATTATCACAGGTGACACTGAAGAGACGAGAGCCTCTGTAACCAATAAGAATTCAGTCAGCAATCTCATGTGAGGTTACTCGGGCTACTTACTTCGCTCATCATTTCCTTCAAGTCTTGTAATGGTGATTTCCTGATTCTCGAATGTATTGTATAGTGCGCATTGCTCACCCTTTTTGAGGACTGTGATGCCCTTTATCTGGGCAGTGCTGGTGTGTGGTTCACCAGGCATCAGCACAGACGCTGGCCAACCTCACATCACCAAGCCTTGGTCAGCTAGTATGACTGCGAGGGTAGTTCAAGGGAAGTTGCTGGGCTTGAACTTTGACACATCTCCACCCACCCCCTCTGTGAATTTGTAAGGATAACTTGGAGATCATCAATGTGGTGTTGACTTACTGATGAGGGATGTGATGGAAGTCTTAATGTAAGACAGCATGCCGTCGTTCAATGCAGGCCTTTCAGTGTTGTCATTCACAGAGTCTGCTGAGCCTGACTGGGGGGTAGAGAATGCTTGTGGCACAGTGAGTGTGCCCTGAAAGATGGGCATGTCTTGGGAAGGAGGCAGTAGTGCCTTTGGATGGTCATCAACCTCATCGAAGGAATTGCTCACTATCTCCAGAGAGACTTGATTACTATAGTCATCTTTGTGAGTGACATCAAATAGAATAAATAATGTGCTTACTAGACATGTACTTTGAGATACCCTATGATAGTATGTTCATTGGTGTGGCATCAAGTTTCAAAAAACTGTAAGAAAGTTAGTGATGTGCATTGAGATAAGTGAATAATGCATACCTCTTTCACACCAGCGGTCGTATGAGCAAAGCCAAGTGAGGCATCCTCATTAACAGTTTTTCCACACATCACTAGTGCGGCCTCAAAACCATGCTTTGCAGCTGTCATCTCAAGCTGATTGGATAAGTTAGCTAGTCTTCACCAGGAATGATGAACAACTCACCAAGCTAACCACTCTCTTCTGCATCTTGTTGAACATCTGAGCTTGTTGCGCAACCATCTGTGGTGAGGAACTGGAAATCTCGATCATATCATGAACATCCAGAATCTCTTGCCAAGCTTCATTGTTGTCTTTTTTGAATTTCATGTAAAGCTGGCGATGGAGCGATGGGGTAACTAGAGCATGTCGCAGACTACATTAACGAAAGGACAAAGCACCAGACTGCCAATGATGTACTCGGTGTTGAGATTATTAGTGTTTAACTAATAATCAAGACTGCTACACTTTGGACTAATGTCAGTAAAGACTTATCCTAATGTGTCAGTCAGGTGTCAGTATGGCTTAACCTAATGTCAGTTGGGTTAATGCTAGATGTCAGTATGGTTTTATTACCTTAACTGACTTATGTGTTTACATAACACTAACTGCGCTTACACCATCCATGATTATCATGTGATGAGAATATCTGATGATAGATTAAATAAGTATGGTGCAATATCACACCATACAGAGAGCATTGTGCAATTGGATATCGCACAATCATATCATTCTCTTTCTTCTTTATTTCATTGGTTAGAATGATATAGAATATGATAGATTGTTTGTTCATATGATCTCTTTGTTGATTAGATACAAACATCTTGTATCGTATGTAAGATTGATCTTGAGGATCAATCTTTCTCTCTAATGAGTTATCTTTGATTCGTTCACTCCTGCTTCAATCCCTCAAATCTTAGCAAGACTCTCTGCCTTTTCTACTTGATTCACTCCATCATATCATCAATACCAGATAAGAGTTCCCACCTGAGACTCATTCCTCTGTCCCTTCACATTGGAGTACCTTTGTACTTCAAAAGGTTATGAGCCCCACTTAGACAAGTGGAGTTTGTCTTTTGATATCACTGATACCTCCCACCATCTCATGTGATGAATGATGGTTCATGCCTATGATCCAGAATGTTCTTATTGCCATTCTGTATATCTATCAAGTGATCAGATATGGCACTTTCCTCGTTGAAACTGATGAGAGAACCTTTATAACCTTTCCTGGAGGACTCCTGATCTTTTATCAATCAAATGATACTCTTTTTATCATCTTCAAAATCAGAACATTAGCTGAACCTCATTTCCTCACGCTTGCACTTAGGTCTTATCCAAGCATAAGTACAGCTCCTGTTACCCCTCCAGGGAACCAGCCCAGTCATCCTAGTCCTCCACTTAATCATCCCACTCCTCATCCTACCACTCCAAGAGCTGTAGAGACTGTCCCTCAAACAATTTGAGGAGAAGCAACTATACCCAGAGGAATTCTCTTCGAGATCCCTTGTCCTATTTGTTAAGGAGCTATTGAGTGCAATGAGTGCCACTGTCATGGTGAGACAGACGTTATTAGAAACAGATCAAGGACTGATTCATTTACTCTACTCAGAGTAATCAGATCCTCTCCAGTACCTTCATCACTGGACTCATCATACCACTCTGCACCTGCAGAAATTGCTCAACCACAACCAATTCCATATGGTCTAGTCAACACAGCTTAACTCGCAGCTCAACACTCCTCTCCACAACTTTATATTCCATCTCCTCCTTTCATCGACCAAATAGTTGAAGATGTCGCAAGCTTCGTCCAGCTCCCCCAATCTGGTTTACCCTCCTATGCCAATCTTTCTCCATGACCTCCTTCCTTCGCCTCCTCCAATGAATCTCGATGACATTCAAGAGGATCCTCATGTCCTCAATCATCTTGAGCTTCAGGATCTTCTATGGTTCTATTGGAACGACTCAGTCCTCCCAGTGCCCCCTTAGGCTCTAGAGGTAACAGCTCCTCAAATCATCGCACCAATTCTGATTCATCCAACTCAAATTGGCAACATGGTCATCAGAGAGGAAGAAGTTGAAGACATCCTGGCAACAATCAGGATGGTTGGTCATCAGGAGAATGTTTGGTACCCATGGCAGGTGTTGCGGACTGCAACAAAGATGGGCTCCACGAGGAAGACGGAAACGAGGAGACGATGGATGTGAAGGTTGATGTTGATGAGGATGACGAGAATGAGGCGAAATATCAGTACAGCAACAGAGATGAGGCAATAAAGCATTCAATGGTCCCTTGATAGAGGACTAGGCTGGTGAAGAGAAGAGGAGCGGTAACACTGAGTTGCAGGCACTAGAAGAGGTGGGTGGAATGAAGTGATTAAGACTAAGGTACGAAGGAATTACAGGAAGGGTTTATATACTACGACTGAGTATCTTAGGGCAGGTGTCTGAGTCTGAATTAGTTAAGGGCAGGTAAAGAGCATAGAATGTGATGGAACATTCAAGAAGAAAAGAAGTAAACAGAAGTAAACATGAGAGAAAGATAAGGGACACGAGGTATGATATCATTGATGATGTCATAAGGCTAGCCTCATGTCATGTGAGGATTCCTGCAGTCACATGCACTTGGTCACGTGACTTTGGAAAGAGAAATTGACTAAGTAAAACGGTGCTCAGTGATGCTTGCATATGAGCAAAGGTAAAAGTGAAAAATAGGGTGTATGCGTGCCTGAACTATAACACTACCCCCCATTCGCCAGATTTGAGGTCCAACTGTGAGTCTGCAAGTTCAGTATAGGAGGGCCTGAAGGGAGAAAACAGAATAAATTGCATGTCAGAGATGCCCTGAATGGGGTGGGGAGCAGAGGGATGAAGACAGTGAAAGTCGTTGATAGCATCCTGCACATGTTTTAGGTTATCCATGGGTTCCCAGGTGTGATCCACCTCATTCCATCCTTTCCAATGGATGAGGTATTTGTTACGGACTGCAACCATGACAGGCTGAACGAGGAAGATGGAGATGAGTAGTCGTTTGGAGACGGTGTCGACGTCGACGAGTACAACGAGTACCAGCTGAAAGATGGGTATGGTGATAGACAGAATGCGATAGAGCATAAACGGCCCCTTGGCAGAGGGCTAGGCTGGCAGGAGAAGGAAGAGTGGTATTACTGAGTTGCAGGCACTGGTGAAGGTGGGTGGAACGAAGTGAATAGGACTAAGGTAGGAGGAATTACAGGAAGAGGTTTATATACGTATTCTGACTACCTTAGGGCAGGTTGTCTGAGTCTGAATTAGATGAGGGCAGGTAAAGATAAGGCATGGAACATTCCAGAAGAAAGACGGGGATAAACGTGAGAGAAAGATAAGGGGCATGAGGTATGACATCATCAATGATGTCATAGGTGTAGCCTCATGTCACATGACTTGTTCTAGACATAGATCATGTGAGGTTTCCCGCGGTCACGTGCATTGATCACGTGACTTTAGAAAGAGAATTCGACTAAGGTAAAACGGTGCTCAGTGATGCAAGCATATGAGCGAAAGGTAAAAAGTGAAAAATATAGCGTACGCGTGCCTGAACTATAACACTCTCCCCTATTCGCCAGATTCGAGGTCTAACCTTGAGTCTGTGAATTCTGTATAGGAGGGTCCAAACGGAGAGAAGAGGGATAGGAATTGCGTGTCGGAAATGCCCCGAATAGGGCGAGGAGCGGAGGGATGCGAGCGATGAAAGTCGTTGATAGTGTCCTGCGCATGTGGAAGGTTACTAGCTGGTTCCCAGGTGCAATCCACCTCGTCCCATCCTTTCCAGTGGATGAGGTATTGTAACTTTCCTCGAGAAAGCCTACTGGCGGCGATGAAGTCTACTTCGTATTCTTCATGGCAGTCTTCCGTAACTGTTATAGTGTCTGGTTTAAATACGGGCTGGCCAGCCAGTGGGGCTTTGTAGGGTTTTACTCGGGATACGTTAACAGTGGGATGGATGGAGACGGAGGAGGGAAGGTGGAGGGTAACGGCATTTGGGAGGACGGCAGTGATGCAGTAGGGCCTGATGAATTTTTGTGTTAATTTACGTGTGGGGTACGGGAGCGTGAGGTGGTCGGTGGATAGCCAGACCAGGTCACCGATAGCATACGAGGGAGCAGATGAACATTTAGACTCTTGGTTCATGACCATCCGGTCTCTGGATTTAGCGAGCGTGGTGGCGATTTCGTCATGAGACTTTGCCATAGTGGACGCAAACGACCCCCCAGGAGTCGTGGAAGAAGAAGGTTCAACTCCTCTTCGTGGATGATAATTACGGGTGACTTCGAAGGGGGTAGCGCCAGTGGCTGTCATTAACGAGGAGTTGTGGACGAATTGTGCCATTTTGAGCCAGTCGCTCCAAGAGTCCTGTCGTTTTGCAACATATGCCCTAAGGTATGCTAGTACCTCGCAGTTGATTCGTTTGGTTTGCCCGTCCATCTGTGGGTGGTATGCTGTGGACAGCTTCTGCTGAATCCCCAAGACTTTGCAAAGCTCCTTCGTGAATTCCGACACGAATTGTGGTCCCCTGTCTGAGACAATAGTGTTAGGTAGTCCATGTGTACACCAAACGTGGTCTCTAAATAAAACGGCTAAATCAGAAGAGGAAGTTGTTTTTGTATAAGGAAATAGAACGATCTCTTTCGAAAAGCGATCGACTACGACGCCAATGGCATCGTACCCCTTTGAGGTGGGGAAACCAGTAACGAAATCGATAGATATATCGACCCAAGGGCCAGAAGGAATTGGAAGAGGCATTAATTTTCCTGCCGGTGGCTTTGACGATCCCTTTGTGAGGGAGCACACCTGACAGTGTTCGACGTAGGAGGAAATATCTTTGGCCGCGCCTGGCCACCAATAAAATTGTTTAATGGTGCTAATAGTGCAGTCTCGGCCGGGATGGCCTGCCGTAGGAGAATCGTGGAATAAAGAAATGAGTTCGTTGCGAAGAGAAGGGGGCACAAAAACAATGCCGTTAGAAGAGCGGAAGAGTTTGTCCTGAGCGTAGTATTCATATTCGTTAATGGCGTCAACGCCTATCTGTTCAGATTCAGTCATTAATTTTGTCTCAAAGTTAGGATATAGGGAGGTAGATGTCATGGCCTTGACTCCAGTGGAGCCAAAACCTTTTTCGTTTCATTCTGACTCTTCTAGAGTCTTTTCTTCTGTTAACGTTGGGTTTTCTATTTTTTCGATGATTAGTTGTGCAATTCGGTCATGTTTAGAAATATGAAATGGTGTATTGGCGTGATTGAACAGGATTACCCCGATTTCTCCCCTATAATCGGTGTCGATGACTCCGGCCATGATGTCGATTTTATGTTTGAAAGCAAGGCCTGAGCGTGGGGCAATCCTGCCATAGGTACCAAGGGGAAGTTGAATTTTGACATGGGTGGGGATTAAGAGTTGGTCGTGGGCGGGAATGTCAAAATCGTTGGTAGAATACAGGTCGAAACCTGCCGCTGCTGTAGAACCCTTGGTGGGGAGGTGTGCATGTGAGGAAGTGAGGGACACCAGGATAGATAAATTAGAAGAACGTAGAACGGTAGAAGGAAAAACGGTGATGTTTTTGTTTAAATTATCCACTGCTTCACCGTGATCGGGTCATCGAGAAAGAGCGTCGGCACGTCCATTCGTGTTGCCAGGTTTGTAGATAAGCATATAATTAAATTCTTGTAAAAGTTCGTGCCAGCGAGCTTGACGACCGGACAGGGTTTGTGGTTTTTTCCAATATTCTAGATTTTTGTGATCTGTCCAGATCTCGAAGTTAGTTTTTCCAATAAGATAATGTCGCCACTCCTCAAGAGCGCGTATGATGGCTAATAACTCCTTGTCATAGACAGGGTAGTTTCGTTCGGCAGAAGAAAAAGAATGAGAAAGAAAAGCGCAAGGGCGCCATAGATTATCCTCCCCTTGAATTGATAGTACCACTCCTGTGGCAATATCACTTGCGTCTGTTTCTAGTCGCATGGGGCGAGAGGAATCCGGATAGGCCAGCAGGGGTGCTTCGGTGAATCATTTTTTCAGCATGTCAAATGCTTTTTGTTGCACCTCCCCCCAAGTATAGGGAACATTTTTCTTGGTGAGGTCGTTGAGGGGGCGAGCGATTTGTCCAAAACCCTGAATGAAACGTCGATAATAATTACAGAGACCTAAAAACGATTGTAGCTGCTTGAGCTTTGTGGGTGCTGGCCAGTCAAGGATAGCGTTGACTTTGTTGTTTTGCATGGAGACACCGTCTTTGGAGATGTGCATACCTAAGAAGTCGACATCGTCAGCATTAAAAATACATTTTTCGGGTTTAGCATATAGGTTGTTCTCACGTAAACGCTGGAGAACTTCCTTGACTATTTCTGTGTGCTCTTCGTCAGTTTTCTTGCATGTGAAGATACACATATCGTCGAGATAAACGATAACGACAGCATACATGTCGTTAAATATATTGTTCATCATCTGTTGAAAGGTGGGGGGAGAATTAGTCATTCCGAAATACATTATGACCAGTTCGTAGGCGCCCAGTGGTGTAACAAATGCTGCTTTCCATTCGTCTCCTTCTTTGATGCGGACATTGTTATATCCCCAACGGAGGTCAAGGCAAGTAAACTTGTCGGCGCCTTTGAGTCGATCTACGAGTGATGAAATGAGTGGTAAGGGGTATGAGTTTTTAACGGTCCCCTCGTTTAAGTAGCGATAGTCCATGACGAGTCGTTTCTCGCCTGTCTTTTTTGGGATAAAAAATACAGGAGCCGTTTGTGGTGATTTTGATGGACGAATATATCCTTTTTCTTGTTCGCTAGCGATGAAGTTCCGGACTTCTTCGATTTCCATGTCGGAGAGTGGAGTAACTCGTCCCTTTTTTGGTACGAAATCGGGTTTGAGGTCGATGGCGTGATCCCAGGGTTTTCTCGTCGGCATTCATTTTGATTCTTCCTTGCTGAAGACATCTAGGAATTCATGATATTGTTTGGGTACCTTGTCGGCAAGTCCTTCTTCAATAGATCGTACTGGCACCCATTGTTTGGTTTGATTTGCTTTACAATGTTTGGTGCATCTGTTGAAGGTTACGGTTTTGGCTACCCAATCAATAAGGGGATTGTGACGATAAAACCAATCATATCCTAGGATTACTTCATGTGATCCCAGGGTTGCAACTAGCGCATCCACGCCTTCTGCATGTCCGTTATAAGATAATACAATGGAAACATACTCGTGAATCATCCCATGTTTTGAGGATGATCCATCTGCGTTAGTGACATTCATTGGATTTGATAGTGGGTAAGTGGTTATTCCCATTTCTGTTACCCAATGTTTGTCGACGAAAGTTTGAACGGCTCCTGAGTCGAGGAGCGACGAAGTGGTACGGAAGATCCAATCTCCTTTTTTGTTCTGAAAGTAAACATCAGTGTTAATATCGAATTCACCTCCTTGAGAGGCGTCTGGTTCCTGATGGGAGAAAGTCATATGGAGGGCTTTATAAGATGAAATGCACGAAGATCATTCGTTGCAGAGGGAATTAAGCACACTATTATTATACTCCGGTGCCGCGCTCAATTGAGACGCCCTTTCGGAGGTAAGTCCATATGTAAAATTGTTCAAAGAAGCTGCTCTACTCCCTTCAGCCTCGAAGGCTATATCACAGGAGTTTTGCTCATCGACTACTTCTTTGTCCATCTCCCCTTCGATAGTTAATACAGAAAAACGATTTGGAGAAGAAATTGAGAATGGAATGGAAGAAACGAAACTATTGTTCTTAGCCGAACAGATACCCCCCGGATCTATTCGGCTTGCTCTTTTCCCTTGAGTCCTTCAGCTGCAAGGTGCCGTGCTCATGTCGTAAACAAGTCGAAGTAGTAGGCCTGTGCCTCTTCGTTTTGCCATTCGGGAATGGTTGAAGTGCAGGAATGATGAGATGAGGATTCTGCCACGACGGATGCAATGGCAGTGGTGGGCGCAAGGGGAATTTCACGATTTTGGCGGGGCGGATATGAGGTCTTTCCCGTTAAGGGATCAAAGGACGGACATTGTCGAGGTTTCCGAGGTTCCTTGCAATTACGCAAGATATGACCTTTCTTGCCACAGTTGTAGCAATCTCGGTTGTCGACGCGAGGCGGGTTGGGGATGGCCCGAATGTCTTGCATCAGGGCTCCTTGTCCGGGTTGCGTCCCTACCGCTGTGAACTGTGGTTCCAATCGGTGTTGATTGCGGGGAACAAAGGTCGACTTGCTTCGCTCCAATTTTATGCGATGGAACAATTTGCCGATCTCGATGGCGGTGTCCTCCCACGTTTCGAGATCCTCCTTAATCGCTGGTTGTCAAAGGCAAACCTGTAAATAGATATTGTAATCGATGCTTTCCTTGTAGAGTTGGAGCGCAATCCCTGACTCCATCTCAGCATCAATTTGCAACAAGTTGAATTGTTGCGTGTAGACCTCTATGGGGAGGGACCCTTGTCGTAACGCTACCAATTTTTTATAGGCCTCAACTTTGAGGACATCGATGCGGAAGTGTTTTTCGATGTGCTCTTTGAGCACCTTCCATGTGGGCCATAATCCTTTAACCAGATATTGCTCAATTGTGACTCGAGCGAAATCGGCGGCTCTTCCGTCCATCCGCAGGAGAACAGCGACAGTCCTTTGGTGGTCGTTCAGGTTTGCCTGACAGTTGACCCAGGCACCTATTTTAGTCCACCAGATGCAGAACTTATTACGATCGCCGTCCCAGGTGCCGGGATTGGCGAAAGCCTTGTATGCGTTGGACGATGAAGAGGCGGCGTTGGATTGGTTTGTGATCAGGGTCTGCATGGCTACGGCCATCAACGTCATTTGTTTGGAAAGATCATCCCAGAGCTGATTACCCGACATCCTTACTGTCGGCTATCTCTCAAGCGGACTCTGGGGATTTACAGGTAACGGGCGGGTTTGGTGATCTGCGAGTGGGGTCGGAGGTCGCGGAGGTCTTTGGGGAACTCTTCAATGGGTCGGATGTATTTGGGGTGATGAGCTTTCTTAACTCGTGGGATTCTCTTCCTTCTTAGGTACAACCCGTTGGTACCTTTGGGTTCGGGGGTATGGTTGTTCGGATTGACCGACGGAGCAGGAGATGGTTGACGAGGAGGAGTACGGTCTCGAACGTTGAGACGGTAGTATGTGAGTGTGGCGGCTTCCCTTTGAACTTCGATACGTTCAAGCCACTTAGTTCTGGACATAAAAATAGAAGGGGGTATGCAGCGAGGACCGGCTTCTTAAAGTCCTATTCAGGTGTTACGGACTGCAACCACGACAGGCTGAACAAGGAAGACGGAGATGAGTAGTTGTTTGGAGACGGTGTTGATGTCGACAAGTACAACGAGTACCAGCTGAAAGATGGGTACGGCGATAGACAGAATGCGATAGAGCATAAACGGCCCCTTGGCAGAGGGCTAGGCTGGCAGGAGAAGGAAGAGTGGTATTACTGAGTTGCAGGCACTGGTGAAGGTGGGTGGAACGAAGTGAATAGGACTAAGGTAGGAGGAATTACAGGAAGAGGTTTATATACATATTCTGACTACCTTAGGGCAGGTTGTCTGAGTCCGAATTAGATGAGGGCAGGTAAAGATAAGGCATGGAACATTCCAGAAGAAAGACGGGGATAAACGTGAGAGAAAGATAAGGGGCATGAGGTATGACATCATCAATGATGTCATAGGTGTAGCCTCATGTCACGTGACTTGTTCTAGACATAGATCATGTGAGGTTTCCCGCGGTCACGTGCATTGATCACGTGACTTTAGAAAGAGAATTCGACTAAGGTAAAACGGTGCTCAGTGATGCAAGCATATGAGCGAAAGGTAAAAAGTGAAAAATATAGCGTACGCGTGCCCGAACTATAACAGTATTATAATTTTCCTTGCAATAGTCTGCTAGCGGCGATGAAATCCACCTTGTATTCCTCATGACGGTCTTCCGTGACCATGATGGCATCTGGTTTAAATATGGGCTGGCCAGCCAGTAGAGCTTTATAGGGTTTTACACGTGAAACATTAACCATAGGATGGATGGAGACAGAGGAAGGGAGGTGAAGGGTGACAGCGTTATGGAGAATGGCGGTGATATGGTATGGACCAATGAACTTTTGGGTTAATTTACGGGTGGGGTATGGGAGCGTGAGATGGTCGGTGGACAACCAAACTAGATCACTGATGACATATAATGGAACGGTGGATCGTTTAGATTCTTGGCTTTGGACCATCCGATCTCTTGATTTAGTGAGCATGGCAGCAATTTCATTGTGTGATTTTGCCATAGTAGAAGTGAGCAACCCCCCAGGGGTAGTAGAAGAAGATGGTTCAACCCCTAGACATGGTTGATAATTACGGGTGACTTAGAAGGGGGTTGCTCTAGTGGTGGTTGTGAGGGAGGAGTTGTGTATGAATTGCGCCATTTTAAGCCAATCACTCCAAGAGTCTTGTCATTTTGCGACATATGCTCTAAGGTATGCTAGTACCTCGCAGTTGATTTATTCTGTTTGTCCGTCCGTCTGCAGAAGATACACTGTTGACAACTTTTGTTGAATCCCCAGGATTCTGCAGAGTTCCCTTGTAAACTCTGACACAAATTGTGATCCCCTGTCTGAGACAATAGTGTTAGGAAGTCCGTGCATGCACCAAACGTGATCTCTAAATAAAAGTGCCAAGTCAGCAGAAGAAGTGGTTTTGGTACATGGAAACAAAATGATTTCTTTGGAAAAATGATTGACTACAATGCTGATGGCATCATACCCTTTGGAGGTGGGGAAACCTGTGATGAAATTGATAGATATGTCGACCCAAGGGCCAGAAGGAATAGGAAGTGGAATTAATTTTCCTGCCGGTGGCTTTGATGATCCCTTCGTGAGGGAGCACACCTGACAGTGTTCTATGTATGAAGCAATGTCTTTGGCTGCACCTGGCCACCAATAGAATTGTTTAACGGCACTAATGGTACGGTCTCGGCCCAGATGGCCAGCCATTGGAGAATCATGAAAGAGAGAAATAAGTTCGTTATGAAGGGAAGGGGGCATGAAAACTATGCTGTTCAAAGAGCGGAAGATTTTGTCCTAAGCATAATATTCATACTCATTGATGGCGTCAACACCTAATTGTTCCGATTCATTCATTAGTTTCATTTCAAAATTAGAATAAAGAGAGGTGGAAGCCATGGCTTTGACTCCAGTGGAGCCAAAACCTTTTTCATTTCATTCCAACTCATTTAGAGTTGTTTCTTCTGTTAATGTTGGGTTTTCTATTTTTTCAATAATTAGTTGTGCGATACAATCATGTTTAGAAATATGAAAAGGAATGTCTGTGTGGTTGAACAGGATAACCCTGATTTCTCCCCTATAATCAGCGTCAATGACTCTGGCCATGATGTTGATTTTGTGTTTGAAGGTGAGACCCGAACAGGGGGCAATCCTGCCATAGGTACCAAGGGGAAGTTGGATTTTGACATGGGTGGGAATCAGGAGTTGGTCATGGGCAGGGATGTCAAAATCCAAAGTAGAGTACAGGTTGAAACCTGCTGTGGCAGAGGAACCCTTGGTGGGGATGCGTGCATCTGTGGAGGTGAGGGAAACAGGAATAGATACAGTGGCTCAAAAAACTGTCTGCATGTTTGCACATTTTGCACTAAAAGCTCCCAACTGCAATAACACTTAACCCCTATCTAAACTATGAGAGGATGGAATCCTCCACCCATTCAGGGCTTTCTAGCCATCCAGGAATCAAGAGATTTAATCAAGAGGTGAATGAATGGCAGCCATTTTAAAATGACATGTCATACAGACAGTTTTTTGACTTTAAGTTTCAATTACATATATTAGACTCTGCATGCTGTAATATCATTACATACATTCAGTAAGGGTTCTTTTATGTCACCTTTATGTAACTGTGTGTCAACCCACTATATAAACCCTCACTATTCTATGCTTATTTTTCCACCATCACCATGAGACCCATTTCTCTCTCTCAAAAACAAAATATCATCTCTCTCTCCTCTCATGGCCTTTCTACCAGGAAGATTGCCTCCCAGACTGGCCTAGGAAAGTCTACAGTGGCTCAAGTCCTTCAGGAAATCCAATCAGAAATGCCTAGACTTCATGGTGATCATCCAACCAAGCTTTCTAATACCAATAAAAGAGCTATTGTGCAGCAAATTATAACTGGCAAGGCCAAAAATGCTGTACAAGCTACACAATTCATCAACTCTATTGTTGACTCTCCTGTCTCCTCCTAAACAGTGAGAAATACTCTCAAGGAGGCCTCACTTAAAGCTGTAGTGAAGAAAAAGAAACCACTTCTCTCAGCTATCCATAGGAAAAGGAGGCTAGCCTTTGCTCTCAAGTATCAACATTGGACTGTGGAGGACTGGAAAAGGGTTATATGGTCAGATGAAACCAAAATCAACAGGATTGGGTCAGATGGGCAAGAGTATGTGTGGAAAAGGAAAGGGAAAGGGTTAACTTCTAGAGAGGTTAAAGGTACAGTGAAGTTTAGTGGAGGTTCACTGATGGTGTGGAGGTGTATAGGATGGAATGGTGTTGGGGTATTGAGTGAGGTTGAGGGAAGAATGAATGCTAAACAATATGTGGCCATTTTGAAGGAGGGGTTGCTTCAAAGCATGAAGGAATCTGGAATCTCAGAAGGTGATATTATCTTTCAACAGGATAATGACCCAAAGCATACCTCTAGAAGAGCCCAAGGATGGTTTGAAGAACAAGATATCAAGCTTCTAGATTGGCCTGCACAGTCTCCAGACCTTAATCCTATTGAACACACTTGGAATCATCTCAAAAGGCATCTCTCAGCCTATGAGAATGCTTCTGTGGGAGTTCATCAATTATGGGAAAGAGTGGAGGTAGAGTGGGGAAAGATTTCTGTGGAACAGTGTCAAAAATGGATAGAAAGTATGCCTAGAAGGATTGAAGCAGTTATAAAGGCCAAGGGAGCTCATACCAAATATTAGATACTTTGATTTTTGTAAAGTCAAAAAACTGTCTGCATGACATATCATTTTAAAATGGCTGCCATTCATTCACCTCTTGATTAAATCTCTTGATTCTTAGATGGATAGAAAGCCCTAAATGGGTGGAGGATTCCATCCTCTCATAGGTTAGATAGGGGTTAAGTGTTATTGCAGTTGGGAGCTTTTAGTGCAAAATGTGCAAATATGTGGACAGTTTTTTGAGCCACTGTATATGCCGGTCTAGCCCTATCCTTACTCATTTAGCATAGCTTATCCTATATTACCATAATAGGAACATTTGTAAGAGTATATAAGATTTGAACTCAACGTCTGAGTTCTAATAGACTCTTGACTTCATACATTCATCATNTTGCCAGCACACATCAACCTCCAACTACCCTCTACAAAGTAAGTGGTTACATCGCCTCTGTAGCATAGTGTTTTCAACACCTACTTCTGTATCTATCTAACTCCCTCATGGCACATATGGCAGAATTGCGCTGCACTTGGGCCTCACCCTCAAACATAAAATCGATGTCATGGCAGGGGTTATTGACACCGATTATAGAGGAGAAATAGGCGTAATTCTGTTCAATCATTCAGACACTCCTTTTTCCATTTCTAAACACAATCACATTGCACAACTAATTATTGAAAAAATAGAAAACCCTACCCTAATGGAAACAACAACTCTAGAAGAGTCACAATGCAATGACAAAGGCTTTGGCTCTACTGGAGTACAAGCCATTGCATCTATGTCATTATCTTCAAACTTTGAAACTAAATTATGTGCAGAATCAGCAAGAATGAACTTGGACACTATCAACAACTATGAATACTACACTACAGACAAATTGTTCAGAAATTCTAATGGCATCGTCTTTGTGCCTTCTTCTTTACGCAATGAACTTATTTCTCTTTTCCACGATTCACCAGTTGCAGGTCATCCTGGCCAAGATCATACCATTGCTTCCATTAAAAAGTTCTATTGGTGGTCAGGTGCCACCCAGGACATTTCAAATTATATTTCTCACTGCCAGGTATACTCCCTCACAAAGGGATCGTCAAAGCCACTGGCAGGAAAGCTTTTACCATTACCCATTCCTTCCCATCCTTGGACTGACATTTCTGTCGACTTCATTATGGGATTCCCTTTCTCAAAAGGATACAATGCCATTGGCATTGTAGTGGACTGTTTCTCAAAAGAAATCGTTTTATTTCCATGTACCAAAACAACTTCTTCTTTGGACCTAGCTGTACTATTTAGGGATGATGTATGGTGCACCCACGGACTACCTAACTCTATTGTTTCAGACAGAGGACCACAGTTCATCTCCGAGTTCACTTACAAACTGTACAAGATGCTTGGAATTCAACAAAAGTTATCTACAGCATATCACCTGCAAACAGATGGGCAAACGGAATGTATCAATTGAGAGGTACTGGCTTACCTCAGAGCTTACATCACCAAAGAACAGGATTCTTGGGCTTCCTGGCTAAAGATGGCATAATTCATTCACAATCCATCTCTCACCATGGCCACTGGCACCTCTCCTTTCAAAGTAATGCATAACTATTCACCACGACTGGGGGTTGAGCCTCCCTGCTCCTCTACGGCTCCTGGTGGGTCGTTCGCTTCTTCTTTGGGCTGGGCCCATGACGATATTGCTGCCATGTTAATGAAAACCTAGGATCAGATGTTCTACACACAAGAATCCAAATATTCCCCCACTCCCTCTTATTCTATTGGTGGTATGGTCTGGCTCTCCATCAACCATCTATCCCTTCCTTACCCCGCACATAAATTAACACAAAAATATATCGGGCCATACTTGTTGCGGGCTGCAATGGTGATTTGTTCTACGAGGAACACAGATACGAGTAGGCGGCGATAGACGGTGTCGACGTCAACAAGTACGACGAGCACAAGGTCGAAGATAGGAACGGCGACAGCGAGGAGTCGATATAACATATAACGGCCCCTTGACAGAGGGCTAAGCTGGCAGAAGGAAAAGGTGGAGTAGTACCACTGAGTTGCAGGCACCGAGAGAGGTGGGTGGAATGAAGTGAATAGGACTAAGGTAGGAGGGAATTATAGGAGAGGTTTATATATGATGAGCGACTACCTTAGGGCAGGTGTCTGAGTCCGAATTAGCTTTAGGGTAGGTAAAGATAAGGATGAAGAATGTTCTGGAACGAAAAGAAGAAAGACGGAGATGAACATGAGAGAAGATAAGTAAACATGAGGTATGATGTTATTGATGACATCATAAGTCTAGCCTCATATCACATGAGAATTCCCGCGGTCACGTGCATCGAGTCACATGACCTTGAGAGAAGAATTTGACTAAGGTAAACGGTGCTCAGTGATGCAAGCATGTGAGCGAAAGGTAAAAATGAAAAATAGAGCATACGCGGGCCCGAACTATAACAATACTGTATCACTGCTGTTCTCCCTAATGCCATCACACTCCACCTTCCTTCCACCATCTCCATCCACCCCATGGTTAACGTTTCCCATGTAAAACCCTACAAAGCCCTGTTGGCTGGCCAACCCGTATTTAAACCAGACCCAATCACCATGACCAAAGACTGTCATGAAGAATATGAAGTTGACTTCATCACCACCTCTCAACTTCACTGTGGAAAACTACAATACCTCATCTATTGGAAAGGATGGGACAAGGTGGATTGCACCTGGGAACCCGCCATTAATTTAAACCATGTGCAGGATGCTATCGCTGAATTTCATTCCAAGCATCCGTCAGCCCCATGACCCATTTGGGGTATTGACACTATATCTTTCCTCTCTCTGTTTCAACCCTTTGAACCCTCCTATACAAAATTCACAGACTCATGGCTAGACCTCAAATCTGGTGAATAGGGGAGAGTGTTATAGTTCGGTTCCATGTATGCTCCCTATTTTTATTTTCTTACCTTCACTCATATGCTACGCATCACTGAGCACTGTTTTATCTTAGCACTTCTTTCTATCCAAAGTCATGTGACCAGTGCATGTGACTGTGGGAACTGGCACATGACCCAAGGCTAGACCTATGACATCACCAGTGATGTCATACCTTGAGGTCCTTATCTTTCTCGCACAGTTATTACCATTTCTTCTTCATCATTCCAGAACATTCTTTCTCTCACATCTGCCCTAAACTATTTCATACTCAGAACCCTGCCCTAAGATACCTGTCCATACTATATAATCCTTCCCTGTAATTTCCTCATACCTTAGTCCTATTCATTTGCATTCCCTCCTCTTATAGGTGTTATAGTTCGGGCCCATGTACGCTCTATTTTTCACTTTTATCCTTCGCTCATATGCTTGCATCACTGAGCATCGTTTACTTAGTCAATTCCTCTTTCCAAAGTCATGTGACCAAGTGCACATGACCGCGGGAATCTTCATGTGACCTGAGGCTAGACTTATGATGTCATCAATGACATCATACCTCGTGTTCCCTTATCTTTTCACACGTTCATCTCCATCTCTCTTCTTTTGTTCCAGAACATTCTTCGTCTCTTATCTTTACCTACCCTAAAGCTAATTCAGACTCAGACACCTGCCCTAAGGTAGTCGCTCATCGTATATAAACCCTTCCTGTAATTCCCTCCTACCTTAGTCCTATTCACTTCGTTCCACCCACCTCAACTGGTGCCTGCAACTCAGTGGTACTACTCTTCCTTTCCTCTGCCAGCCTAGCCCTCTGCCAAGGGGCCATTTATGCTTTATCACATCTTGTCTATCGCCGTTCCAATACTTAACTTGATCCTCATCATACTCGTCGACGTCGACACCGATTATCATCGTCTCCTTGTATCCGTCTTCCTGGTCGAATCCGTCACGGTTGAATCCCATAACAATAGGGGCCCTCTGCTTCTGAGTACTGCTCCTCTCACCTCTGCCAGCCTTGCCCTCTGTAAAGGGGCTTGTCTATGCTTCAGCTCGCTACCATCTATCTCCCTCTGGCTCACCTTATACTTGTCCTTGACATCACCAACCATCACATTCTCATAACCACTTTCCTTATACAACCAACTCAGCTGCAGTACAGTTTCACCTTGGGCCAAATCACATGACCCAGAGACCAACCTGTAGCCAGAGGCCTATGCTTCCCACAACCCCACTATAGCTAAGCAGGACTCCCACACTATCAAATGTTATTTTAGCTACACTAAAACAGTACCAAATATTGTAATGGTTTTTGGAGTCACTATAAGAGCCTCATGAGAGACTCTACAGGGTTCCAAGAGGACACAAAGGGGGGAGTGGGTGTGTCTGTAGGGAACATAGAAATGGCCTGTTGACTGTATTAGGTTTTTAGTGGGGAGTGGTCAAGAAGGATCAGTCTGGGAGATGAGTTTGTGTTGTAGTAGGAAAGTGGTCTGTTGAAGTGTGGGAGCCTCAAAAAAGTGCTGCCAAGGGTGAGGCACTTTGAGTGTACAAAGTAAGAAAGCAAATATGCCTGAACCATTACATGGAACTTCTTGCAAGTGTTATAGGCATCTGGGATGGAAGACTAGAACATGGCGCTATCCTGACTCTTGGCAGGATGGCTGATGCCTATACTGAGGTTGCGAGGTACGAGAGGCGTCGTCAATGCCTGAGGAACTCAGCGAAGGGGCGATCGAACGAGGATGAGAGTGGAGCCACTTATGCGTAGGTGGGCTAGTGCCTTTAGAACGAAGGGTGATCCCCCAAAGACCGCAATGAAAGGATAGAGATCCTTCATCGTAGTCCCTAGGGCTTATATAGAGACTATGGTAGTGACAGTGACTACGTTACGAGTGACTAGGGTAGAGGGTACTACCTAAAGGGTGTAGTCCATGCAGATAACATGCGGTGTGGTAGAAGGCATGGCTATGGCGAGGTAAAGTGGAGATTAACTAGGGGTGAGGCGTACACGTGCATGGGAATGGAATGGAAGAGAAGGTGTATGCCGAACCTTATCGTAGATCGGATCATGGCAGAGATCTAGATCATCCCAATCAACAGAGATAACCATGGGAAGATCCAATCGGGGACAAGGGTAAGGATAGGGGCAGAGTCTAGCGTGTGCCCATATCCGCTAAGGTAAACGATACGATAATAAAGTGTTAGTCCATTAACTGATAGAGATAGCGATGTACGAGCTGGTACTGTAACAGCAAGGGAAGGCATGATCTACTTTATTATGTATGTCTACATCTCCTCCTTCAGAGTCCTTCCTTGCATATCCACTTCTATGCAACTAAGCTCACAATGAGTATTGTCAGACAGCATCCTGATTATGTCACTCCTCAACATACTAGGTGACACAGCTATCATTCCACAGGATGGATGGTGGATACTACTAGATTTTCTAGAATATGTACCTCCGATCACACTCCTTCCCTGATTTATCATGAGTTTGCAGGTGCTTTATGCATGCAATCTCAAAGGCATATGGGCAAACAATATCAACACTGCATTCAGTTTGCAATTGGGATCTGCTCATGACACTACTGCAAGTGTAATGGTGTTTGCAGACACTGGCCAGAATGAGGGAGAAGAGCAGGAAGAAGAAATACAGATGGTGGAGAGGACTGGGGAAGATTGCAGCACCACAACAGGAAATTTACAAATGTCTTTTTTGGTCTTAATGCAGCTTTACTAAGCTTTTGCAACTCATCAGAGCCTGCTGTACCCAGCCAAGAGTCCCTGAGTCGCGAAAAGCTTAGTAAAGTCACATTAAGACTCAAAAAGACATTTGTAAATTTCCTGATGCAGTGGTAGTGCATGATCAAACTTGTTCAAGTGTCAAGTTGTCAAGTCTGGTCTTTTAAATTGTATCCCGAGCATCCCTCAGAGGCTGGTGGTGCATCTTATTATGTAGTAGCTGTATGACACTCCGGGCTCACCAAAGTGACTCTGCGAGCTATACAACCAGGACACGACTCCTGGTGAGGAGGTAGAGCTGCATATTGGTTAAATATTAAACCCATATATGTATACGCCGCATATACATGTTTTGCTGATGAAGTACCGGTTCGGATGAGAAAGTGACTCGGGTGACATTGAAGACTAACCAAATCCTAAATATGACAAACTCAGCCGACTACACAACAACGTTGCGATGCATGATGATCTCTCAGTGGTCTGGTTCACTGTCCTGTCCCGTATGCTATCCACGGAGGGGTCCTAGAGAGACGACCCTGGCTGTCATCTTCACTGCTGTACCCATTGAGACCATGTTGCGAGTCAGTTGAAGCAGATGATGTAGACCTCGGGCTGTCAGAGCCCTCAGGCTGGACTGTCGTTGGAGCCATGGGGCGATGTCCATGAGGTATACCATTTGCACCCGCACCCGGCGGAGCATTGAATGGCAAAGTTGGAAGCGTAGTAGCCCTCAGTGGAGGTTGAGCATCACCATGATGGTGCAAATCATTTGCTGGATCATTTGCTGGATCATTTGCCGGATCATTTGCTGGATCATTTGCCGGATCATTTGCCGGATCATTTGCCGGACCATTTGCCGGACCATTTGCCCGACGGCCCCGACCATTTGCCAGACCGTTGGACGACCCAGGCACAGCAGGGTTCGAGGAAACCTGATGGTCCGAACTGCCATCTGGCGGAGGCCTCGACCTCTTTACTTTCAAACCCTTCACATCGGTTAGCTTCTCTTGAATCCAAGATCTACACAAAAGCTAATATCCCTTACCTGGTGGAGTATTGATACTGAACCGAAATTAGCGGGCCCAGTTACTACCATACCGCTGTCAGGATATCAGCAAACAATGATGCACTTGTTTACTTATTGACTTACTGAGTAGGAATGGGTGTGGACATGACCGGGGCAACGGCAGCCATGATAAGCATTACAGAGAGTGCCGGCAAGCAGAGGCGCATCTTCAAGCTGCGAAGTTTGTATAGTTGACAAAGGGGGGTTGATTCTTCAGGCCGTCAACAGCAAGCTGATGGTAGTTAGAGAATAGGAATAAAAGGCTGATGAAAGGCATGCTGTGAGCAGGTCGATACGGGATGGGTATATCGACTTACTAGCCAGTACCTGTGAGTAAAACGAAGTAGAATCCACTGCTGAAATGGGAGCCAGTAAAAAGGGCTGGCATCTTATTCACTCAGGAAGCGAAGCTGTCCAGGAGGCTGAAGCTCTGCCAAAGGGTGATTCTCTTGACATGATTGATGGTAACACCATCGCCTTTCGTCGCATGTGCACTCTCGAGATCTCAGATAATACCCTTGAAATCACTGTGGTTGCCGATTGGTGGTCTGAGAGCAATGGCGTGGCGACCAAACAAACTGTATCATGACGATGCTGACACCGTTGCCTTTGGCCAATTTTGTTGGTCCCGCCACGTCAGTAGTCTCAACTTAAGTAGTACCGCTGCTACCTTTGTGTGTCGCACATCATTTGTTTCAGGTGGATGAACACCATCACAAATGGGTTTCTTGCTTAAGTCAACTGCCAGTTTCTTAGACAGGGAGTGGGGAGACGGTGGGACTGGCGAGGTACTAGTACTCTGGTGACCAGACCAGTCTACGAGGCAAGTCGTCGATAGACCACTGGCGAGGGAGGGATGAGCCGGTGGCGCATCTGCCACACAAATACACGGACGGCAGATCTTCGGGTGGTTTATAAGCTTCAGGTCAACCCCACGTTTTTCTATATTGCCAAGGAAGATTTGAGTACTCGTATCCTCCCAAACAGTTGAACTACAAAAGTGTACAGCCCAGCGTTCCAATCACAAAGGAAGCAAGAACGAAACACATACCAGCTACTGTACCCACACTACAACTGCCAGTGCCAAGATAGGAATCAAAGCAAATCCCCAATCACACACGCGTCCATCAAGTCCAACACCCTCCTCGCGAGCGCCGCCGCTTCCTTGTCGTCCTCCGAGTTGATCGTGTGTCTCACAGTTCCCACACCCACACCCACGCCCATCCCCATGCCTGCACTCCCTGCGCTACCCACCCCTCCAGGGCTCACGCTCACGCCCCCACCCATGCAGACACCAACACCCCCGCCAGTGCCCGTCCAGTCACACAAATGCCTCAACGTCGACACGAACCCCGCATCAACAAATTCTTGCCGCCGTCTCGAATTGCTCGTGAGCAGATTGAGTACACAGGACACCAGCGGGGAGCGCACGCCCGATTTCCCATCCGCCATGCACGCGTGGATGAGGTCGAGCAAGGGCAGGTGGGTAAATATGAAGTCTTGGTGTGCGCGCGTGCCGTTGGAGAGGTTTCCTAGAAAGTAGGCGGTCTGGAAGGGGGATGGTAAGCCAGTGTGGGATGGGTGGTCGGATGATATTTGGGAGGGACGTACCTCGCGTGTCACGGGTTCGTTCGAAGATTCCAGGCCAGCGATGACGCAAGCTGCAACGAAGTCCTCCCCCATTGAGTTGAAGATGAACGCAATACCTTCTTCGTCCTCGGCGAGGTTCCGAAGAATGCAAAATGCCTGTTCCTGGGTCTGAGGATCTACATCGTTGACAAGTCTGTGAGGGGAATAGGTTCAAGCAATCGGATGTCAGGAAAAGGATTTGACGCAAGGTACACTAAGAGACGTACGCGGCAAGGTTCGTCCATCCAAGGTGCGTCATGACCATCCGTTTCGTGGCAAGGTTGCTCTTGCATATCAAATTCTTCAGTGCCCACAGCACACTCACTCGAATTCCTTGATCTTCGACCGTAGACAACTGCATCAACCGTGAAAGTAAGCCGTCCGCGAGCATGACCTTGACAAATATTCCCCTGAGTCAATTCATACGAGTCCGCAACGTAGTACACACCGGCCTCAAAGGCGAAAAATCATTCACCAGATTGCACACCACGGCTAATGCGGCAGAGGTGACTCTCGGGTCTTCATCATCCTTTTTGAATATCTGATACAAAGCCAGTCCAGCGCCACTATCGGTGAGGTTCGTTCGTATTATTGCAGCGTCACGACTGAGCGCTCGGATGCATTGACAAGCTGCCACACGCACTCCTACATTTTTGTGCGAAAGACAGGTACGGACGAGAGGTATCAACTGGATATTGTCAGCGAGATCCCGTTTGACGACTCTGTCAAAGAGTGCAATGGATGCAATAGTCATTAGTGCTGCCTGCGCGCCAAATCAAGAGGGTGGAGATGAACATTGGAAATGAGGGATAAATGCACTCGCAGACCTCTCGTAGAATGACTCTGTTTTCCGACTCATCGATATCCCAGTCCGAAGCCTTGTCAAGTGGTGTTATGGATTTGACGAGGGATGCCACATTTGCTAGAACTCCACGGTCGTATACTTCTAGACAGATGTCCTTTTCGTCTCTGACCAGCAAGGCTAGCAAAGATATTGAAAATTTCTCTGCTATGGAAAGGGGGAAAGAAAGGTACGTACATAGGGTGTAACAGGCTCTGGTTTGGTTTTGGGGAGACTCGGAAGGCGAAATTAAAATGCGGTTGAGGACTTGAATGACAGTAAGTGCAGCTGTGGGGTCTACCATACCTGGGTGGTTGTTTGCTTGGGCACGGATGATGTTTGTAATGCTTATTTCCACCATGTTAAGAAGAGACGATACTGAACTCGGGCGGCTCACCAGAGCGATGCTGCGAGCTGTACATCCGTGATACGACTCTTGGCCATGGATAAGATCAAAGTGAGAGGTGGTGGAGCTGTATATAAAATAACCATCAAGCGCATAGTAAGGTATGCAGCGGACATGCTCACCACCGTCTGCAGATACCCTTGCCAGTGCGGTCGCAATCGGTGGGTTATCCAGTGCGAGCGCTGCAAGCGCACACAGAGCAGCATCTTGTGCCTGATCTCGTTATCAAATCAGCATCTGAAAAGGAACGCAAGACATGCCTTGAGATCCTTTTTCTGAATCATTGCGGTGAGCGTTCGGATGATCCAGGTACCGTGTTTGGTGGTAACATGTACCACTGGTCTCTCCCAACCGCGTCTACTTCTCACTTCCCGTTGGCGTTCCGAGCGTGGGACCCACTCGATGAGAGCATCTCTGTGAACCTCTGTGCGAACTGCGGCACCGATGAGTTGCGCAATGGCGACCGAAGTCTGCGACGAAGAATTTGCCAAAAGAGGCAGGAACACATCTAAAGAATCAAACTAGATAAGAAAATACCTGTTCATATGGGGTGTGCGTAGCAGGGACTCGAACAGACCTCGAAAAGAGAGTTGAGGGCGACCTTGGCTTCGGATCGAAACTGAGCGGAATATGTGCGGATTGGACCGAGAGTAGGACCGGTTACTTCGACGATGGCGCTAGCAAGGACACGCAAGGCACGTGCTAGGGCGGATTTGAGGGAGATGACCACGAGAGACTGTGGACTAGCCAAGGCACGGATGATGGCTTGCAGTGCGTTGGCACGGAGCATGCTTGCAAGTGCAGCCTCAGAGCCTATTGAAGAGATATGAGAGGCGAGCGTGCGAAAGAGGCACACTCACCGTAGGAAATGGATGAAATGACATGGGCTGCCTCGGCACGGATGTCATCCTGTGAGCCCTGGGGTTCTCCAGACGTAGGTGGATGATTGAGGCAGTCTACGAGACTTGAATCGGGGGTCAGTGTGGTGGTTTCTATGTACCAGAGTGAGAACGCACGAATGAATGAAGGCGGTATCGTGTGCAAGTGCATGTTTTGCGGATGGATTCCCGATGACGGTGTTCTTGAGCTGCTTGAGGGACGCTGTCGTGATCTGTCGTACGGTCATCTCCTACTAGGTCGAGCCCGAGCGGAAGGTGCACCGGGTCGGACTTTAGACTCAAGTGACACGGCCACGGTCGTACTAGTAATAAGCCCCTTGCAATTGGACATTTGACTACTGTCTTTGAGTGATCTCTCTATGTACATGTCGATAAAGAGTATTCCCGCTACGATAGTTTATCGTCATATACCATCTTATTTATCGTAGCGGGGCCGTTGCTACCAACCCATGTGTATCCGGAAGCCGCTCATGTCGGGAACCGGATCAGTCCCGGTCTGGGCGCAGACTAATCCAACGACCGCAACCACCAAGAAGACGATGACAACCAGTATTGACCCCGCAGAGAGTCTCCGTTTGGCCAGTCAAGGCTTTGATCTCCTCTTTGCCAACGACTTGGTCGGTGCAGTCGACATCTTCAGCACCGACAGCTGCCGCGAATCGCCCTTCCATCTCATGGGCCTCGGCGTGTGCGCTTTTCTCAAGGCGGCACTTGGTATGGAGGTGGGCTTTCTCTTCCAACCATCTCACTGTTCGTCTCAGCTCTCTACTCTTAGCCCGAGCTTATGGAAGAGGCTGCACATTGCCTCGAGGCATCACAGGCCAGCGCCAAAAAATACATCAAGCTCGCTAAATCGTGTGTATCCTCACATAGATTCACACCCGGCATTGAATGGGAGGTTCTCCACACCGATGCGGTTCTTCTGCTAGGGTTGACCCATGCTTTGAGGTGTGCGACGCTTTCATAGCCAATCGCTCGTCAACTGATCACATGTGTATGCCCTGTCGTCGCAGCGAGTCGTACAAGGGATATCTGCAATGTTTGTCAGTCTTCCCACATTATTCCAACTCGCCGTCTCGCTGACCTGTCGGCTTGCAGATACGAACTTAATAGGCGAGCCTTTCCGTATAACCTCTCATATCCCACCATGGATTGACGCATACATGCTAGTGCACATTCAAAATTTACCAAGTATATCATTTAAATGCCTTGCCTGTCCGTCCCTGCTGACGCATTTTCCAGGTTATTCAAGACATTATACCCGAACGGCCTGGACGAGTACGCTACCCCAGGACAAACCCCTGTACCGTCTCGCAAAGGGTCGTTTTACAGTGTCCGATCCTCTATGGTAATCGCGGCCCCACAAGCACGACCCTCAGGGTTCCTAGCCCGATGGGGATTCGCATCTTCAACTCCCACTCCTCCCATCCCGGACACCAAGGGCAATCCGTCAAATAATGCAATCGAAGAATTGATCTTGTCAGGCGCTGCATTCGGTGAGCTTCTGATCGCCGGCCTTGTTTATTGCTTCTACTTTACCTAATGCGGTCGTCGAATCGAGGCTACGGGCTGTTCAACCTCGTTCTTTCCCTTCTTCCTTCCAAAGTCAGGTAAGGGATATCCTCCACAAGCGAGGATCTTGACGGCATCGTCTTATTCTAGGACTGTGGTAGGCTTTTTTGGGTATAACCATGACCGCCAACTCGCCCTCCAAGCACTGGCTGTGTCTGCTGCTCGATCAGATGTACATGCCGTATTCGCAGGGTGCGTGTCTTTCGGCATTTATTCTTTGATGGAATTATGTTTGACGCGTTTATTTCCGTTCTGAACTCAAGGCTGGTCCTCATGACGTATTACGGCGTTATATTACTTATGACTGGATACCAGGCGGACGAAGAGCATATCGTGAGGCAATACAAAGGGATCGTGAACAAGTATGTGATGTTTCATCATTTGTTTGTTTGTTTTTCCAGCGTGTTCTAGACTTTCGGCACGGTACCCAAGAGGCACTTTGTGGATACTGAACAAGGCAAATATCTAATATCCAATTGATGGATCTGATATTCTGACCGCTTTCTAGGCAAAAATTCAGCGTATGACAAGGGATGCTGAAGGCGCGATCGAAACGTTGAAAGAGGGCCTAGCACCTGATAGGCCTGAAACGTTTCCTCAAGCGGATGCACTGGTATGCCGGTTCTTTTTCGAGAAAAGAACAGTTCAATATTGGATTGGGTATGCAGCTTGCCTTTGAGCTCGCGTGGACGTTACTTGGGTTTAGACGATATGAAGAATGCGCCCAGATCTTTATGCAATTGACAAAAATGAATACCTGGCGAGTTTTACGTTCATTTAGAGTCGGTTTGAATCTACTGATCATACCCAACTTGCCAGGAGTCACGCCACGTACCTCTTCATCGCTGCAGGTCAGTTCTATTAAATGGAGATCAACGACCGTTTCAAATTGATCCCTGTCAGGGTGCTATGTATCGTCTCGCAGGTTGGGTGAGGGACAGAGTCTGCTAAACAAGATTCCTCACAGCATCAACAATCGACAAAGAGTGATGCCCACGGAGGTTTTCATAGAAAAGAAGTGTAAGTGATGTTCTCTGGCTCGAATTCTAGGTTCAATCCCTTTGAAGTGGACTTTTACAAGAGAAAACAACTCCGGCGCGGCGGCCATCCTGATCATTACGTGGAGGCGATCAAAATTAGTCCTGCGGAGGGTCTGTGTCCTGCCCCTACCCGGCTTTGTGATATTTCCTGACTGTTTCCTTCTAGAATTTGCCATTTGTCAGTCGAGGTTTCGATGTTGCAACGTGTGCTAACCGAGGGGATATCCAACAGTCTGGAATACGCACGCTCATATTGACGAGGCTACTGCACTGGCACACATTGAGGAGCTCAGTGCGCTCACACCGCCCGTTGGGATCGAGAGCCAATACATACGCACGCGACCCGCTTCGCCGGCAAATGGTGTATTCGACCTTGACACCTCTGACGAGCTTGCCATTCGATCTCTTATCCTAGGCATCGTTCATCGAACGATAGGGGACTGCGTTACTGGACGAATACTACTCAACGACGCGTTGAAGCATGGTGCGAACGTCGACATTAGTACCTGGGTTACCGCCGTCGCCTATTTCGAGCTCGCGGTGCTGGAGATGAAGGACGGTGAGCGAAAAGCCGCGGAACGGGAAACAAAGTCAGAGAACACCGCTGGCGAGGACGAAAAAGGGCTGACGGAGTGGAGGAACACGTTCAAGGTGGCCAAGGGGATGCTGGCGGAGGCAGTTGCGAGCTGTACGCGGGAGATGGATCTGTCGTCAAGGCTAGATAGTCGGATTGTGATGCTGAAGGAGGAGATCAAGAAGAAGATGGAGATGGTGGGAGAGGTGGTTTAATGTACTATCTCGAGGCTGGGGTTAGGATCAGATTGTTGTCATGTGTTTGTAATACTTATTACCTCTTACACTTGCTGTGTACTCCACGTCAATAGCTGCTCGCCAACGCCAGCGTTGACCTCGACGACGACCACGACGATGGCAGCGATGACAGACCAGCAAATGTCGCTCACAGTGGCACCGAGAGGGGGTTCCTCACACTTGAACAGACCAGCACGACAACTCGTCCCTGCCTTTCTTCAGAAATTATACGAGTACGTCTCCTCATCTAATCTTGGACCTCGGGCCCGTTATTTGCTCATCACACCACTCCCTTTGTGCTCGATAGGATGGTCAATGACCCCGCCGACCAAGATCTCATAAGATGGTCTGCTACAGGGGACTCCTTCTTTGGTAGGCATCTCCTCTCCAGCTACGCGCCAAACTCGCGACTGATGCTACATTTTTCCCTCCCTGGCACTCCCCGTTCTAGTACTCGACCAAGAGCGTTTCGCAAGCGAAGTCCTTGGACGCTGGTTCAAGCACAAAAACTTTAGCTCCTTTGTCCGCCAACTCAACATGTACGGCTTCCACAAGATCCCACACCTCCAACAAGGCGTCCTCCGCGCCGACTCGGACACCGAGTTTTGGAACTTTGAGCACCCGCACTTTTTACGCGGACAACCGGACCTGCTATGTCTCATACAGCGGAAGAAGCAGGCACCGACGACGGGCGACGATGTACACCCGGCCCCTGCGGTGAACAGGGACGCGGCGGCGAACGGCGCGGTGGGCACCTTGTCCGCGAACCAGCTGTTGGACATCAACTCGATCGTAAACGGGATACAGGCGATTAAACGGCATCAGGCGGCCATCTCTGCCGACTTGAACGAGTTGAAGAGTTCGAATCAGCACCTGTGGCAGGAGGCTATGACGGCGAGAGAGCGGCATAAGAAGCATCAGGATACCATCAATCGGATCCTGAAATTTTTAGCAGGGGTGTTTGGGCATGGTGACAATCAGATGAGAAAGGACGAGGACGCGCCACACGCTGTCATAGCGAGAAAGCCTCAGAGGCTGATGATTGCGGATGGACGGAGTGAGCAGAAGGCGGATACGAACGGGGTCGCGGAGGAGTCTAGGTCGAGCGTGGAGAGTACTCGATCGACGAATGCGACGAGTTGGTTCTTTGGCAGATCTCGTTCTTCGTTGCGCTGACTTTGAATGTTAGATTTCTTTGGGTCGTTGGACACGCCACCCGTACAACCTTCGGAGCCATTTACGACTCCTAGGTTTGCTTCTGTAGACCCGAGCGTCACGGACGCACCCACACCAGGGACCACAGAGCCTCGTTCCACACCGCAAGAGACCCGACCAACGCAGGACGCCCCACCGTCAAACACAACGAATAATGCACCGCTCACAACATCTACAAATATAAACGCTACACCCGCCCAACCGAACAATGACCACATCGTACAAGCAGCTTTAACCTCTGTTCTCAACTCGCCATCTCAAATGCAGAAACTGCTCGCAGCACTTGCATCTCAATCCATCTCCACGGAGGTATTACCACCAGCGAGTCAATCATTTCTCCACCAACATCTCATCGCACCATCGCCATATAGCAATAATCAGTTCGCCCCCGGCGTCAGTCAAGGCACAGGAAACGCTGTTCCGAATGTCGCCACGCCAGCACGATTACCGACAACGTCTGACTACACGCCAGCCAACACACTCTCCCCATTTATGTTCTCGCTTCTCGAGGGCCCATCAGATCCGGATCCGTCTGCGCTCCAAGAGCAAGACGAACGATTTCAGAAGACGTACAAGACGGCCGCGGAGATCAACAATGACGTGGACGAGCTGCAGAGCAATATCCAATCGCTCATTCAGAGTCTAGGTATCGACCCTATGACGCTGGATTCGTCGATACCGCCTACGGACACCGGCCCAGGCGTCGGGGGTGGCGGTGGCGGTGGAGGGGGAGGGGTCCCATCTGCGCCTGCGCAACTCCCCACGGGCGACGTGGATATGTTCGCGCCTGTCAACATGGCAGGGCAGGACTTTGACTTTGATGCCTTCTTGATGGACATGCCGCGTGCGAACGAGGAGGATGGGGATCTGGACAAGCTGGCGGAACGGCTGGACGCGTCGACGGTCGTCGTGCCCAAGGCGTCGGACGCGTCCAAGATCGGGGGCACGTCGTCGGAGCAGCTGCATGCATTTTTGGACGAGGTGGCATCGCAGGATGGGAATGCCAGGGGTGTCGGTGCGGGGGTGCCACAGTTGCATAGGTCGCAGGCGTTCCAGGTCCCTCCTACTGGCATTGCGAATTGTGGGGCTGGGGCTGGTGTGGGGCCGGGAACAGGAACGATGGCACGCGGACGGAAGCGCAAGTCGGATATGATGACGGACGCGGCACATTCCTATATGCCTCCAGAGGCGCAAGGAGCTACGACGACCACGTCGGTATCCAGCAATAGGAGCAAACGCAAGAGATAGACGGCATACGAGACATTGGGCTCAACGGGATCGGAGTTCCGGATCGCACAACGGATACAGATACCCATCGTCTATCATTGGGCAACAACAAAAGGCTACAAAAAAGGGTCCGGCAATGCAATGCCCGGTTGACTCTGGCGTGTATGCGTGCGTGTATCATTGGTGTCGATCGAGATGAGGGTTGAGACTGGTTGACGGTCGACGCGTTTGAATCTGTAGTACGTTTTTCTGTTCTTTTCCTTTTGTTACTTACTAGTATATGGTCTAGCTGTATTCGTAGGTTATTTTGTCACACCCTGATTCGCATTGTAGGTCTACGCTAAGATGAGATAGTAGAATATACAAGTTTAGAGCTCTCATACTTGGGCATGCACGCACTAGCTGAACATGAGTCCCTGATATCATGACAGATACGGCAAATGGGTTGAGATGGAGGGCACAATCGCTGATAATCAATGATTTGGCCAACATCAGTGCACCATAGAGCTCATCGCCATTCCTGTAGGATAATCGGAAGATCCCGACACTAGCTCGAGACTATCAAAACGTTGAAAAGTCTCCTTATCGATATATCCATCATCAACACAATGGCCATCATCGTACTCAAGCGAACTGGACAAAAGGCATGTTATCTGTCTTCTCTCGTACGTAGATGCCCTTGGTCGGGTGCGCCGCCTTATTCGTGCCAAGTCATTTCACTTTCACTTAACCTTTTCCTGTGCCCATTCCAGGTTTGGTAGCGGCGAAGGCTATGGGAACGAAGAAGAAGCGGGAGATGGTGTCCGTAGGGAAATTGTGGACGGTCTCGTGAAACGTGAAGACCTCTGTCGGTCCATTATCTCATGTTTTGACAGTTTAACGTCTCCCCCATTTGCAGTGCCAGCTGGTAGCGCACAGACGGGGGCTGAGAAGATGATTGGCTCTCATAACACGACTCGATCATTGGCATGCCTTCATCTTACCATGAGGAAGCCTACCGTGGGTGAGACTCTTATCATTTAATGTTTTTGATGCGGTCTATGCCCATTGAATAACACAACAGTTCCGCTATATAAATTTCCCACCTGCGTGTTGATGGGCTGATAACTTGAACGACTGAGCTTTTTCCGCGTAGCTGCCTTGTGGTTTTTGATACGCCGAATCTGCTGTGGCCTTGTCGTTTTCTTTCTGCTCGTCATTGCAGGGGGCAGCACCACATTCAAGTTGCAGGTTTGTCTCCCTTCCACGCCACTTGAACACTGCCATCTGCCATCTATCTGATCATCAAGATGCCAACCAGCGGGAGATATATTGTCCGATCACACGCTCAGTGCAAGCTATGCTCAAATGGCCTTCGCTGTTTTGATCCCACACCGGCATTGGTTTACTATATGTGCAGTCCTTTTGAACGTCCCACTGTACCATCTTCTCATTCATTGCGGAGGATATCATCTAAATCAACGTCATGGATTCCACTCTGCAGTCTGCTGTCACAAGCATCCACAACTCTGTGCCACGTATGCTCACTGCCATTGGCGCTTTTCATCCACTGATCTTACTGATCTTAGTTGTGATACTAACCGCTGTCGGCTATGATTACAGTAAGTAATACATGTATGTATTTCTTCACAATGGACAAACAGATATTGTCAGTCCTCACATTCTCAGATGAGGTATGCCTCCCATTCATGTGTGTGTTACACGCTGGTTGACAATCTTCACAGGTAGAATACATTTGGGTCGGCCAACACTTTTTTTTCTGGATCCACCATATACCCTGATATTACTGCAGAAAAGGCCCTGGACACGGGTGTCCACTTTATTCATTCTCGTGTGTTTCCTAACCATCTCCACCATCTCCACCATCATGTTCTAGGGCTAATCATCGTTGACTTTCAGACGCGCTACTTTGGACTGTGTAATATCATGTATGTCAAGGCCTGCTACACAAATATCAGTTGATTGCTGATTGGTTCACTAGCTTTGGTTGCCTCGGTGCGTTCAACAATCTTAATCACGAGTTTGCTGAGTTGACCCAGCACAATTAAAGTTGGGAGTTCTTTGTTGCCTGGTCCTGACAAGGTGATTCCTCATGCCACTGCTAAAAAGACTTACCAAGTATTTTTACTATTCTTAGATGTATGTGCCCATCTTCGTCTTTCAACAATATTTATGAGTGGTTGATCTTATTTAAATAGTTGTGAGTACATCCACACAAATGCCTTCGATGACCACTCTGCTCAAAGACATCATCGAAGGTGGAATTCTTAACATTGTACTCACATGGGCTAACACGATTTTTAGTGCTGCGGCAGACTGTGAGATTTCATTTCTTGCTTGACATAAATCTCATTGGAAGAAGCAGTAGCAATGCTCCTCCGTGTATGGACATTGTACAATCGATCCAGGTTTATCTTTGGCCCTCTCCTCACGGTGTATGCTGTTGAAATCGTCTCAAATATTGTGTCATCTGTTTTGTTTAGCACTAAGAATCGGCCCGTAGGTACGTGAACCATGACTTTGTATCATACACACTAATGACAGGATATGTGTTATGCCCCCAATCATCTGTAGTGGAGGTCGTTCAAGTGCTCGATTTTGCGTTTTGCACTTTGCAAATTGGCACCATCCTTTGGTTCGAGATTTCAGAAATAGTCAAGATCACCCTCGGTGCCCTGATGTGTCTGCTCATCATTAGTCAATTCATCAGGGATTCACTTCAGACATACAAAGCAACGAGGCATCTCTGCCTGCCAGTGAACCGCTACATGAAGCTTGTCTTGAGGGAAGGGATGATATACTCTATTGTGTATGTCCGTGCCTTGTCCTCTTTTTATTTCCTCAGGCCCTTCTACAACCACGCTAATAACGGTTTTTGACGAATAGCATCCTGGTCACGTCGCTCATCGGCGTACTGTATAATGCAGCATATATCCCACAGGTCGGATGGTGGATACTATTGTGTGTGCCAGTATATATATTTCCAGTCACGCTTGTCCCCCGATTCATTTTGGGTTTGCGAGCACTTTATGCGCGCGATGTTCAAGGTAGATGCGGAAGCGATATTGACACTGCGTTCGGTTTGACATCAGCGCCCAGTCATGTCGCTTCTGTAAGCACCATCGTGTTTGCAGACGCTGGGCAGAATGAAGAAGAATAAAGATAGATGATAGAGGATACTAGGAATCGGGTCAATACATTTGTCGCCGTCTACAACCACATGGATCTCGTGTCTAGTCTAGTGTCATCACAGGCCCAAGAAGCGTGCAGTCCATTCAAAAACGCCTCACACTCCCTCAGCCGTTCACAAACCCTCACAATCTGCTCATCCCCAACGTTCGCCACCGAGAACCTAAGTCATCTATCCCATCCCTCTTCCGGCGTACCCAACACTGCCTCCCCCTCTTTTCGCACCTCCCCTCCCTCGTCCTCGCGGTAGAAAAACCTCGCGGGTAAGACGAGAACCCCGAGCTCCTCTACCAACTGCTGACAAAACCCGATCGAAGACATGTTCCGAAAAAGATGTCCTACGAACGCGTAATAACCACCCTGAGAACCGATCATCCACCCAGTGGATGCAACTTGCGGAAGAGCGCATGGCGCCCTTGTTGTGATGTACTTGAAAAGATCTGGCGCGGCAATGACGATGCCGAGGTGTGATGGACCGGGCACGTGCTGCCGCTAACGTATGAGTGGCTATGACATGGGGCCAGCTACTCCACACAGGCATGGCGCGGTTTTAGTCTAATCGACGTGCAACGTGAGTGGGACGATTGTAATGCAATCCTGCATTTGGTGTTGGATAGGCGTATGCAGGTAGAAGGGGGTCCACTCACCCACGGTGGTGCTCACGAGGGCTGTTAGCTGTGATGGGGCTCAACGTTCAGTATCTGTTGGCTTATTGCAAGCTCGAGAGCGAACCTACTCTCCATCATTGATGCAACGATTGATATCGCGACGGTTGACCGCGACTGTGTTGACACTTGTTTTCACTCGACCCCTCTATGACACCTTTCTCGGGTTGCCTTGCTGAGATTGAAGCGCACCGACTCAGTCCCTGCAAAACCACTGCCCGCCATAGATTGGACCCAAGATGGTGACATTGCGGACATGATCGATTGATCCTTGTCACCTAAAATCGCACCGCCTTGAGGAATTCTCCAGACCGCCACCGGTTGCAGGATTTCAATTGCCAGATATACTGTCGCTCTCATACGGAAGTCTACTGGTACAAACAAGGTACGAATTATGACCGTTGTCACATATCTGTACTAGACGTTCGACTTCGTTCGACTTGCTCTATTAAAATAGCCATGAGGCGATACACGCCCATTTGCGCCCGGAGAAAAGATCAACTTACATCATGATTTGTTCTGTGGTGCTGTAGGGGTGGAACCATGGCATCTCATTACTGACTCTCCTATGTCCTACCCCAACACAAAAAGTTAATGGTCTCACGAAGAGGCTTGCCATCGGGCGATGATCAGTAATTTTCCGTCATTCTTTTGATGCGGTCCACACTGAATAGCACCACAGGATTTCCATCTTATTTTTCTACCCCTCATTGCGTGATCGTGGCGGCACCAGACAGGGTTTGTCTGAATCTGCCCATGGCACATCAAATACTGTATTCGTTTCCCGTGTTTGCTGTGCTTTCCATGTACTTCCATCTCATTATCAAATGCCAGGCAGTGGGCAATGCAATGCCCGGTCACATTTTCGATGTAGGCTACACTGATACCCAGGTTGGTCTCCGGTATCTTACTTTCCAGCCGGCGTTGGTTTATATGTGCAGTGCCTTCCATTATTATACCCCCTTATTCTGTGCTACGTCTTGGTGTTTCAACATTTCTTCTCATTCAAGTTCATGGCTTCCATTTTGCAGTTTGCTATCACAACCATCCAATTGAACAACTGCGTGTCTCGTATGCTCCCTGACCTTGTGTTTTTGATCTTATTGATCTTACTGATCTTCCTAGTTGCAATCCTTACTGCTGTCGGATACGATTATAGTATGTATTATGTATCCTTACATGTTTGTTGACATCGGATGATCTTCAATGTTGTCAGTCCTCACATTTTCGGATGAAGTATGTCTCACAATCATCCATGTAGTACACAAACATCTCACCAGTTCACGATTTCCTTAGATTGAATACATATGGGTCAGCACACACACATTTCCCAGACCCTTCGTATGTTCTGATATGGTTGCAGAACAAGCCCTGGACAAGAGTCTCTACGTTATTTGTTCTTGTACGTTTCAGTACTGTCTCCACCACATCGTACTACGACTGATCATTCATAACTTCCAGGGGCGTTATTTTGGCCTGTGTTTCGTCATGTACGTCTATCTGCCAGACAAGTCTCAGTTGATGACTGACCGATTCAGTAGAAGTAGTGTCCTTTGTACGTTCAAAAATGCTGACTCTGACTCTGTTGGGCTGACAGCATGATTAAAGTCGGAACTTCTTTCATACCTGGCCCTACAAAGGTGATAAATCGATTCTTCGCATTCCTGACAAAAATGCATCATATTCAAAACTATTGTCAGACGTATGTGCTCATCTTCACCTTGCGCTGATCAACGATGGTTGATGATATTCAAACAGTTGTGAGTTTATTTATTCGATTTTCCAATGTCCACTCTGTTCAGGGACACTTCGAAGGCGAAATTCTATATATTTTTTCTACATGGTCTGTTCTTGTTTTTTTTGGTGCCGCAGATTGTAAGGTTTCATTTCACCTTACCCGAGATAATCTCATAGGCATTGACAGTGGCAATGATCCTCCGCGTGTGGGCACTGTACAATCAATCCAGATTCATCCTTGGCGTTCTCCTCACATTGTACATCCTCGAAATAATACCCAATCTAATTTGGACTGTTCTAGTCAGCAGTCGAAAGTTGTCCGTAGGTGCGTATAACATGGCTTGACATCATACACGCCATATAACAAATGTTTACTGTTCTCCCAATCATATAGTGGCTACTGCTCAAGTGCTTGAATTCACGTTTTGCGTGGGGCAATATGGTAACCCCATCTGGCCCGAATTTATCAATGCCATCCAAATTACTCTCGGTGTACTGATGTGTCTGCTCGTCATCATCAAATTCATCAGTGAAACGCTTCAAATGTACAAAGCAACAAAGAAAATCCGCTTGAACCGTTACCTGAACCTGCTTGTCAGGGAGGGCATGATCTACTTTGTTGTGTATGTCCACGTTTCGTCCTTCCTTTCGTCTCGTCTTCCACAATGACGCACACAACATTCTTGACGAATAGGATCCTGGTAATGTCCCTCCTCGCCATACTCCACATCACAGAAGACATCCCACAGAACGGATGGTGGATGCTGCTGCTGGTAGCGGCATATGTACCTCCAGTCACACTCGTCCCCCGGTTCATCTTGGGTTTGCGGTCACTGTATGCGCACAGTCAGCAAGGCAGAAGTGGAAGCGACATTGACACCGGGTTCGGTTTGTCATCAAGGTCTGTCCACAGTGCTGCAGCGAGCGCAATCATGTTTGCGGACGGTGGGGAGAACGAGGGGATAGAACAGGGAGAAGAAGAAATACAGATGACAGAAAGGACTGGGGAAATTCGCGACGCCGAAACTAGTAGTGCGATATCATTCAAGTGCCGGGTTGTCAATTCGTGATCTCTGGATATGATGAGTTGTTCATTCTCCCAAAGACCTTGCTATCATGGCGTGATCTTGGGTCAAGGCACAGGTCGCATTCCATGAGTAAGAGAACGGATGCTTGGGTTGTCATCCGACTCCCTCGACATCGCACGGCCGATGATCACTTCCGGGGTTTCTCCTTCAAGCTTGACGGTCTGACCGGTGACCTGTGATTAGAGATCAGCACACTCAAATGAAGCTGTCTTCGCAATTTCATTGAGCGGCTACTGATATGTAATCATTTAGATTGTTGAGATGACAGTAATGATAGTATCATAGTATATATCATGGCATAGCATACATATCTCTTCAATCGCAGCCACCTAGTAAGCAATACTAACCCGCTTCCACTTCCAGTCGTCCCAATGCTTAATCACCCTTTCAACCACGAAGTGCGCCACATCCTTCCTCGAAACCGTCCACCGCCCCGAAAGATCCCCCTCCTCAACCTTGTAGGGTTCCTTCCCTTGTCCCTGAGCATCCGCACGACACGCCCCGTCCGTCAACAATGCCGGCCTTATCACCAACACATTCTTCACTGTCCCCGGCCCTGGCACTTCCCCACCCGCCTCCCACTCCCTCCCAAGTACCTCCTCTCCGGGACTATCCCCAACCTCCCATTCCCACCCTGCACAATATGCCAGTACTTCCTCCACACCACGCTTGTCTGCATGCGGGACCGCAAGGAAGTTGCTGTAAAACGGCTTGAGCAGCATCGGGAGCTTGCGATGTCCGGCACGCGTGATCCCCGACGAAGAGATGGCGATGATGTTGGGGTGCGGCGTTGGGAGCGTTTCGAGACAGTTGAGGAGGGATCGGGTTACAAGGTTGGGAGGGGAGGTCACGAAACCTTTGGTGAGTTCGAAATGAGGTATTCCCCCTGTACCACGGCACGCGTGAGATCGATAATGAACAAGGGTGGATCAACTTGCCGACTGTGAAGACAAGAAAGTCGACGGGCTTGCCATTGTCGCCATGGGCAGCGATCCAAGCACGTTGGACATCCTCCTTGACGAGTGCATCGCCTTGAACAAGTCTTGCTCTCCCAGAACGAATATAGTTTTGAATCGTCTCGTCATTGTCAAACACATTCGTCTTTCTCAAGAGAAAGGTCACAGTGGCCCCCAGGTCTGTTGACCATCATTCAACGCGCCACAGATCATATAGCCACCGGACATACTCAGCAGTCTTGACGAGGAAAAGTAGCCAATGTTCCTTGATCCTCCGATGGTCAATACGTTGATGTTGTCCATGACGGCGAATGTTGAGATGCAATCAAGCTGTCTCAAGCCCCTTTATATGCACAAAAGGAAGGATCTTACATCAGATGTCGCCATGCATGTCCAATGATCCAGATACACATGACCCCACAGCCTTGGGCGCTGCGGATGCACAGGCACAAAAAGGCCCACCTCACACAGATAAGTATCAGCTAGAATTAGATATAGAAAACCACCGCCGAGTCATGACTGCGGCCCGATGTGAATCACTCTGCCATCATTACAGATGACCCTGAATCGCACTGTCGAAAGCAACGCGCTTCCTCAATATGATCTACAAGGAGAACGCGCAAGACATACGAGGTATGAACGCTTCGCCTTTTGCCTTTCGAGTGCTCGTAAAGCAGAGCGTTCCACTGCCTATAACGGCGTCGAAACTGCCACACTGTTGTACAAAAGAGTTACCCACCTCGATGGCCTTTAGGTCGCAAGCTCACGTCAACATTGCCCTGCAGAAGATTAATCTAAACGTACACAGATCAGAACTCGCGCATGCATGAACATGAACGCAACATGGACAGAACCGGTAATCCACGGGTTGCCACCCAGGTACCACATCGGCTCGGATCGCATCCCCCAATGCCGCCTGCAATGCCTGTCCTCGCGTGCGGTCTGCAAATCTGGCGGGCGACAGAGCTCGAGATGTGTTCTTGATTCATCACGATGAGGAATGCGGCCCAGCCGGAGACGCCGAGTGCAGCAAATGTGAGGACACGGTACAGCCATCGCTTCTGGTTGGTTAGGTTTGGTTGCATGTTGTACAAAAGACTACCTTTATTGCAGGCAGGTCATTGCGGGGATGGCAGGTGTGGCAGAGTTTGGGTTTGGATGATGGGTAGTACAGGTGACACCGCGGTGTCTGACAAACGGGTATTGCGGGTACGGGTACGGGTTGGGCTAGCTGGACCCGCGCACACCGTGCACTTTCACCGCGGGTTGGCGGTGTTCTGCGGGTTTGACTCAGCCACGGAGCCACCTTTGTTCTTGAAGTCACTCCGCCACCCATCACCAAAAAGTCCTGGATCTAGCAAGGCGTTGCAAGGCCTAACAAGGTCCTCCAAGGCTGTGCAAGGCGGATTGGCATCCCAGGTGTTGCAAGGAGATACTCCATGCCGAGAACACCTTGCTAGGTGGTCTTGCTGGTCCCATCTAGATAGCTCTTGCTAGCCAATGCTAGGCCATTCCGCTCAAGTGCTCTCTTACGAGCTCGCTCAAGGTAATATTAGCCCACCACTGGCTTACTAAGATTGAAGAATCTACAGTACATCTATGCGGTGTAAACACATAAAAGAGTGATACAAGGTCCAAGGTGTGCGCGTGTGAGTGACTGTTCAGCAGAGAGAAAGCAGTACGGACTGAGAGATAACAAGATGACAAGCGAGTGGGGAAACAGGAGCGCGGGATGGAAAGACAGTGAGGACTACTACTAGACAGTCTGGAGAAAATGCGCACCAAACATTTTAAATCCATTCAGGCATCAACGAGCCGGGTTCCACTTTGCAGAGATGATGGGGTGCTCACTAGTGGGAGGGGTGCTTTACGAATACGTGGATTCAAGCAATCTTGATCGAGATTACATAAGCTGGCTACATCCGATTCATGTGAGCAGCATCTATCCAATTGCAGACCACTAGAGACTCACTCAGATCAAAGGCATGTAATGTAACCATCCAGACATTGATCAGGAATGGCATTGAAGAACAAGACCTGCGTGATCAAGGGGGGTGACAACATATGGTTGTGTAACGGAAACAAGTGGAATTCATTCGGAGTCTAAACTATGTATGTATTTGTGGCACGCGACTTAGTCATGTGATCCTGACGTGTCTCAGTGTTGCACAAAGTATCAACAAGCCTGCCTGCTTAGAGATTGAGAGACTTGGATGCGAAAGATTATTGTCTAGTATTTTTCCAGGGCCTTGAAAGTACTACTAGAGGTGTGAAGGTCAGGAGCACTGGTATACATACGGGTTGATAGGTTGGCCGAGGACCCATAATTTCATACTCCACTCGGCTGTGACCGAAGTGACGGTGACATGGTGTGATATATGGTGGCTGTGTCTTAAGGAGGGACGGCAAGAGTGTGAACACAAATTCAATATTTGTCTTTGCTCATTGTTGATACACTTGGTTACAGGTGTGAAAGAAAAGGAGTCGGTACACAGCTGGTAGCCTTACTGATCCAGGAGAACGACAGAAGTCACAGCCACTCGAGTGAAGATTAGCTCTCAGGCTGGTAATCCCTTGGGGGTTCCGATCACGAACCTATCTGCCTTGTCAAAGTAAGTAAGGTCATGGACCTTACAAGGCCTTGGAAGGTCAGAGGTCGAGACTTGTATGATGTGAGGTCAGGCCAGTCTCGGTGGTCTGTCTGGCATTACCTTGCAAGGCTCTGAAAGCGTTAGCAAGGTCGTGGGAACTTGGTAAGACCTTGCAATGCCTCGCTAGATTTGGGACTTTTTGGTGATGCCTTCGAATAGAGCTTGCCATAGATCATGGACTTGGAACCCATGTTAACTTTCTAATGCATCGAACATTGTGATTTGTGCCTGCCATCTGAAGGCCTGGGGCTACCAGGTAGATTGATAAACTTGAAGGTATTTCCCGAGCTTAACTCACTCTACATCATCATGCTCCATCACATCGTCTAAGCAGATTGACTTGACGCACTCAGTACGTGGCCATACTAATTGTCATGGTTGGACTCTATTGAGCTCGCACTGACAACATTTGGGAAGGATGATGATTTTGCTGATTACGCTATTGGAACCTCATCTATCCCAACTGTCAGTGAACTCGATGAATACCTGCACCTCCCCGCCATCAAGACTAATGACCCTCTCATGTGGTGGCATGACAACCGCCGCACATACCCGTTGCGTCACACCCACAACCTGCATTTGACAACACTGATTTGTCTTGTACTCTGTTAGCAACCTCAACTGCTGTTGAGCGTGTACTCTTGCAAGGGTGACAGCTCCTTCACTTCACTCGAAACCGGTTGTCACCATCCACCATTCGTGCTTTCCTTTGCCTGGGTGCTTGGGGAAGGTCTGACTTACTCTACATGGAGGACCTTTTAGCAGCAGTGAAAACTCGAAAGAGGAAGCGGGATGAGACAGAAACAGTTACCAGCGATGATGAAAAAGATACATAGTCCATTATGTATTAGTAAGGACTACTGGAATTACCCGCGGTGTTTTTGACACACCGTCATTGTGACGAGTCGGTGTGTACCCGTACCCGCTGCGGGTACGGTGTCTGCGGGTCGGGTACGGTGTTGACTTTTCATGCCACGGTGTTACCCGTGCGGAACCCTAATGATGGGGGGCTATAGTCAAGCCTGAAGTTGCGTGGCCCGAGCAAGCGTTGACATCGACTCGGAGTTGACTCGGAAGCTTTTAAGTACTCAATTGAGTAGTTGTAGGATCTACTACTATATACCATTGCACGACTAAACCGATAATTGGAGCTTGGAACGGAACACCAAAACCAGACACACAGTACCTTGAGTTCTATCACGCACTGTCACCAGCGCTGCAATCTCCCCTCGCCGGCGCCCTCTCTGCCATCTGTATTTCGTCTCCCTGCTCCGAGTCTAACCCCTCGTTCTCCCCACTATCCGCAAACATAATCATGCTCGCAACAGTGTCGTGGACAGACCCAGATGCCAATCCGAACGCAGTGTCAATGTCATTTCCACGAACGCTTTGAAGATCGCGTGCGTACAGTGCTCGCAAACTCAAGATGAATCGTGGAACAAGGGTGAATGGCGGAACGAATTCTAGTATTTGCAGTAGAATCCACCATCCCTCCTGTGGAAGTTTTGCCGTATCATACAGTATGTTGAGGAGCGACCAAACCATGATGCTATTTCATCGACAATTTTTGTCAGGTTCGTGGCGCGGAAGAGGAGGGGCGAGATGTGAACGTACACAAAAAAGTAGATCATGCCTTCCCTCACGAGAAGACTCATGTAACGGTTCAGATGGAATTGCTTTGTCGCTTTGTACATTCGAAGTGCCTCTTTGACGAATTGAACAAGGAGAAGCAGACACATCAGCGCACCAAGTGTCATCTGGACTGAATCCGCAACCTCGATCCAAAGGGGGGAGGTATTTTGCCACACGCAAAACGAAAAATTAAGCAGTTGAGCAGTAAGCACTGCATGATTCAGAGAACGGCAGATATTCTGTTATATAATGCAATGAGATGAAACCATGTTTGACGCACCTATCTGCTTACTCTGAACGCTGAACAAGGCGCACCAAACCAGATTTGGGATGATTTCGATGGCATACAGCGTAAGAAGAGGGCCAAGGATGAATTTGGATCGATTATACATTGCCCACACACGGAGGATCATCGCGGCTGTCTCTTTGAATGAGATTTATCTCAACCAAGGCGAAAGGAGATCTTACAATCTGCAGCACTAATAAAAATCAAGCTTGCCCATGCAGAAAAAACATCGAGAACTCTGCCTTTGAGGCATCTTTGAACAGAACGCAAATGGAAACATTGAATAAATGTACTCACAGCTATGTAATAGATCAGATCGACCACTCATAAATGTCATTGATCAGCGTAAGTCGAAGATAAACACATACATCTAAAAATAGTTAAGTATAATATGCCTTCATCATCGATTCAAGGAATCACCTTTTCAGTAGCAGGGAAAAAAGAACCTCCCACTTCAACGATGCTGTGTCAACTCAACAAACTTGGGACTAAACTTTTCGAACGTACAGAGGCAATCAATTCTGGTGAACTGATCAGCAATCGATTGATATTTGCGTAACGGGCCCTGACATACGTGACATAACATAACCCAACATAACGTGCCTAAAAGTTAACAATCATTAGTTCTAGCACATGATGGTGGAGATGGTTAGGGAACGTACGAGAATAAATAACGTGGACACCCGTGTCCATGGCTTTTTCTGCTGCTATATTAGAATACATGCAGGGTCTGAGAAAAGTGACTGCTGACCCAAATGTATTCTACCTAAAGAATTATCACCCAGTGAGACACCTTTACGTTAACAAATGTGAGGCATACCTCGTCTGGGAGCGTGAGGACTGACAACACGAAGGTTCGTCAAACATTTATGGACGCTCAAGTTTCACTTACTGTAATCATAGCAGACAGCAGTGAGGATTGCGACTAGAGAAAAAAAGTGAGGACAGCGGTGGACGGAAGGCACTGAGGTCAACATGCACACCAGCCGTATAGTTGTTTATCTGAATGGTTGTCAGAGCGGATTGCAGAATGGATTCGACAGAAGCCATGAGCTTGATTTACCGTTGCGAAAAAGAAGATACACTGAAACAGTGAGACCAGCAAAAGATGAAAAGGAGGTATTTTCACCAACATACGGTCGAAGGAACTGCACAATATAAACTAACCCGGAACACAGCGGAGGACCCGCATCAAAAATGTCACCACTGGTTATTATGATAGCATCTTGATGATCAGTTTGAAATAGCATATCCAAGAATATCAGGGATCATAAGAGATCAATACAGTGTTTGAGCTTTGAAGTATGAGACCAACTAACCAGTGTGAATCAGCAACGAATATTGGCAGTGCCAGCTGGCCGCCGTGCGCACCGCCATGACTGAACGTATCAAAGAGTACGAGCGCAACTAAGAAAATTAGCAGATGTCACGATAAAAATCCCACATGCGGCAGGATTCAAGATTGAAGTGTGCCAATTGACTACATACGAAACGATGCCAATTCTCTGTTATGCCTGACTGTAGGGTGGGGGACTTGTTACGCTGAAGAGCTACCGCCACTGAGAGTCCTATTACGGTGGCGGCCGTGACAGTTCCTCGCCAACCACAAATGGCGGTGTTGCATCGCCTCGCGACTCTTGTAATATATCACAGCAAGCTTGACACAAAATGGTTATAATGTGCACAGGTAAGACTTATTGTAGGAGCAACAGCCTCACTTGACTGGTACAAATACGAAACAGACCTTGAAATGCTTGGAAAGGACCCCAAGCCAATACGATGCCAGGCGCGTCCAACATAGGTTCTGGTGTGCGGCGGGTAGTATGTCTTGTACGGGTATTTCGATCACAACAGGTTACCACCAAAAGGTGTCATGGGTGACCAACTGTTATCGAATATCGCACAAAAGAAGGGAATACTATGAAAAAGACAAATCAAAACACACCGAGAAAAACCAGGACTCATACAAATCGATTTGAATCGGCCTATCCTCATACCTGTCAACGTCGGCTCCCGCTCGGGTACACTCCGATCATCCGCAATCATCTTCCTTCAAGATAGAATAGCAGATGTGGGAGGCGTACCCCACACACGCCGTGGTCCCGCTATCTTGGCAGTGTAGACGACATTTCATATCCTTATCAGCATCGTCGGTAAAGCAGGTGACGCTTCTTTGGCAATCACAAGACGCCTATGAACAGAAATACTCACAGAATCCTCTCTGGAAGTGTCCAGAGTCTGGCGGGATGTCAAGTATCTCGGCATTGACCGAGCCGGATACCCTCGTGACTCGTCCTCCACAAGACGGCAGCATTTTGCTCGCACTACTTTACTTCTTCTTGCTGACCTGAACGTCTTCACATACCTTGTACCAAACTTGAACCAATTGGCAAAATATAACCTTGAGTAACTTCAAGTTTGGTCCATAACAGTGTGATCCACTTTTCTTCTCACACACGTCCGAATCCTCTCCCACGCACACTCTTTTAACCCCCCTGTTGCAAGCCTTGTCCAGCCCGTTGTCAAGCTTTCGCAGTTATCTTTCTCAAGTCTGCCCTTGCCCGAACCTGCCCTGCTAGCGACATTGTTGAGGTAAACTTGTCTGCTTTGGTCCAATCTGCATATACACTCTCAACAACACCTCGATCCCAGACAAAGATTGCGCTCAACTATCTCCTCGAGGTCCGTTTTATTCCCCGTTATACACGCCACATATAAATACATCCTTTGACTTGCAGTTAGAAGCTTTGGATGTGTTCCTTCAGAGTTCAGCAGCAAGACAGAAATAGGCACGGTTGAGAGAGACCTGGATTGGTACAAATCACCACCGAATATGAATTCTGACTACCATGATCCGAAAGAATGATCCCAATGCATGTTTTTATTCCGTCCACGAATTGTATTTCGGATGCTGATTTGATAACGCACAGGATACCGCCCTATGCGTACTTGTAGTGTTCGCTCTGGATAACCCACGCATTGTTATTGGCTAGGGTATCTGCTGATGGTGGTAAGCATGCCAGCATATTTGCGCTCGATAGTTAATCTGCATGCAACTCCACCTTCTCTTACTTTGGTTTTGTCTCAGGCCCAGAGATGTACTCATAGCGTCACTATGCTGAGTCCCGCAAGATCAATATCTGTCACTTCTACTCAACGTGGCAAAATAAGTAGTGCGTCTCACCTGCTACATCCCATGTTCGTACCATGTTTTTCTATTATTCCAAAAAATTCTCATGCATATTTCGCAGCTTTGTTGATCAGAGAAGGAAGATACTTGTGTAGAAATAAAGTCCTGGGGAACATAGCGTCCGTTATCAAGTCTTTTACATACTCACTCTGCTCAATCTCATCCATGCGTGCATGTCGGACAGGAAGTCAGGCGCACTCCCCACTCATGTCATGCGTGCTCAATCTGCTGACAATATTATCATATTACGGTAGGTGCTTGTCGATGCGGAGCTTGTGTTGCGGTTGAGGTATTGTGACTAGACGAGTATGGGTCCGGGGCTATGAACATGAACCCTGGGGTAACGGGCAGTACGGGGAGCGTCGGCATGGTATGGCCATTGGCATGGGAGTGGCTGTGGACCTCAGGATATCACCCGTGCAGCCGTGCTCGGTAAGCCTTCCCTAATAGTTGCCCATTCGCTATTCATTCTGATTGCATTTTTAGATTGACACAACAATGGGGGATTCGGACAGGAGCACACTTGATATGGATGTACGGTACTGTAACCGTATTGGCTATGTTACAGGGATTCTCTAAACATCAGTATGGTTCGCACTGGCAATCGAGTTCAGCGATTCTTTGGCTTAAGCTCGGTGCCGAAACCACAGGATGCCCTCCCTTGCCAAGCTCGAGTCCAATGTTGGTCTGGCAAGCCTTCACTCAACCCTTCATTAACAACGTCTACTCTACCTATCCTCTCTCTCTTCACCCACTGAAGACACATACTACAGGAAGCCCACCGATGCGGATTATGACCATTTCCACAGACTCATACAAGTTCACCTTGCTGCGATCGGAGAGCCATGCGGTGACGCAATGCCCATCTGCGCCCGCATCACGGTTCATTCTAGTGATGATAATGTAAAATGGACCAACACTGATATGGCATCCTCCCAGTAGGTCCTGCTCCAACAAAACTCTCTGACAGTCACCCCACAGTCCGGTATTATAATGCACACTGCCATTGAGTGATGATGGTTGCGATTGTTGACTAACGGGTCAATCTTTTGCGTGCATCAGTCACTTCTAAGTGGAAGTGCCTGACAAAGCAGTCGATCACAACTGACAGCGTCAATGGCGTCACAGGACCCTTAATTCGGCGCTCAGCTGCGCCCGTGGATACCTCAAGGCCTCAAGGCCTTATCTGCAGCTCTGTTCACCCCTGGTTGTGGCACTGACAGTCGGTAGCACCGTAACAGGAATGACATGAACCGCCCCATGGTACTGTCTTGTCACCGGTCACCTATTGCATGCTTCTATCTGACTATTTAAGTTGTGTGGCTGTTGCGCGAGTACCTGAGCAAAGCGTTGAACATCGAGTTGAAGTAAATGTGGCTGTGTGGCGTGCAATCTCCTGCTGAGACCGCATCATTGCAACTGGCGTCTCACTGGCCAAGACGACAGGACCCACACGGTAGTACGTCATTCGCTCTTCACTCCAATGATATCAGGATCGAAATCATGATGGTGGATTCGAACGGAACTGCATGGGTATCTATCTGAATCGATTTGTCCCAGTCCCGGCTGTTTTTCTCATCCACCCTTTGCAGCCAAGACATCACAGGAAGAGCCTGAAGTTCTTCACCTCCGCCTCACTCCCTGAGGCCTTTTATCTACCACGAAATGCTACTTTTGATTCCTCTTGCTTTTACTGCTGTGACGCGTGAATCGGCGTGATGGTTTGACTCAGCCACGAGGCTGAACGTTTCAAAATTTACCCCTGTCTCCCGGATAACAAGCTTTAGGAGACATAACCCCCTTATTCTCCTTCTTCCACCATGGCTCTGGCCAGAAACTCTGCTGTTGAGCCCGACACCGCGTCAAAACTACTGGTTACGGAGTTGATGCTCAACGACATAGCTGCCGTTCAAGCCACAAGGAAAGGAAAAGCTGACAAGAACATCCGGCCGAGCGACGAAGAGATCGCGTTCAACCTCCAGACCGCCTTGCTGAACGCACATATCTGCACCTTGCACGACCGTCGTTTCGCCTCGAGCATCGATCGTGCCATCGAGTCTGATGCGTCTCAGCTGAGGAGGCACGTACGTCAAGAACGGGCTGAACATGATGACCATCTAGTGGCTGTTGCCCTTCAGCATGGACATGATTTACCACAGCAGACAGGGGCACAACGGATGTTGGAGAAAAACTTGGGCCGAGGTACTAGGTTGGTAATTCAAGATGACATTGCGGCAATCATCGACCTTTGAGTCTTTGACAGAGAGCCGTCTTCCACACATTCGGTCGGGCGTCCACGTCTTGATGACACCTTGAAGGGTCAGGCAGACATGAGTGCTATCAATTCGAGCACGAGAAATGTTCATATCAGTACCGTGGAATCGGAAGCCATCCAGTCCTCCAAGTGGGACCCATCTCCTCGAATGTGCACATAGCTGACATCGAGTCTCAGGACAGCCAAAAAAGGTCCCAAATGCGTCATCTGCGAGGACGCCATCGTTGCGAATCACACCTTTAAGGCACCCTGTGACAACGACCACTACTATTGTCGAGGCTGTATCGTAAGCCTCGTCAAAACGTCACTCCATGACGAGACACTCCATCCGCTGCGGTGCTGTAACCAGCCACTTCCGTTGGCGTCCGGCGTTTTTAGGTTCATCTCATCTCCCCTGCGGCTCCAATTTCTTGCCAAGTGTTGTGAGTACTCAACACCCGCCGGATTGCGGGTATATTGTTCCAACCCAAAATGCTCCACATTTCTCGATGCGTCAGGAGACAGAAAGAGAAACCTTACTTGCAGAAACTGTGGCACTGTCTCCTGCTCTCAGTGCAAAAAAACTGCACATCGGGGAGAGAACTGTGCTGAACATCAATCAATGCAAGAACTACGCGAGATGGCAACTGCAAACGAATGGCAAACGTGTCCAGGGTGCCATGCTATCGTCGAGCTCAACCAAGGGTGCTATCATATCACCTGTCGTTGTTCAGCGCAGTTCTGTTACCTATGTTCTGCCCGATGGAAAACATGTGACTGTCGACAATGGGACGAGGACCGCTTGTTGAACGATGCCGCGAGGCGAAACTGGGCAGCCCAGGCATAGCCTGCCTTGCATGTCGAACGAGCTCAGCAACGGATGGCAGTATTACGTGAACATCATGGATGTCAAGATCATTTCTGGAGGTATAGACATGGGCCTGGGCAATGCGAGGAGTGTGGCGATTTCCTGCATATTTTCTTGATGGTGAGGTTTTTTGCCTGGATATGTTTCGAACACTATGCACTGATATATTGTAGTCACAGTATTGCATTCATTACCAAGTTTTTGTATGCAGGCGCTATTCTGTGAATCTGCTATAGAGCATGGGTGTATGGTTGTAGCAGGGTGAGGTTTTTTCAGTCCTGTGGTATTTACCCAGATGTACATACATATTGACCCGCAATTGTTGTTAAACTTGATTGACGATAAGATCAATGGAGAAGTAAAAGACGGTTCAGGTAGAATCGCATCATTGCTTTGTACGAGCAGACATATCAGTGCACCGAGAGTGATCAAAGCTGCATTTGCAATCCCCGAGGGAGTGGTGGACGTATTTTGCACAGTGCAAAATGAGAAATCAAGCACTCGAGCGGTGGTAACCTCAATATGACTGGGATAACAGCACATCCTTTTATATAGTGTGCATCCGCATACCTGCAGGCTCGACCTTAGTGCTGGACAAAATCGCAATTGACACTGGAATGACTTTGGTCGTGTAGAATATGAGAGCACTCTGAGGACGAACCTGAATTGATTGTACAATGCCCACATACCGAGGATTATTGTCACTGCCCCGAAAGTATTGAGATTCATCTTGACCATAGGTGAAATGAAATATTTACTTCTGCAGCACCGATAAAAACAAGTCCAGTCCATTCGGAAAACATGAGTTCTACCTTCGAGGTGTCTTGAGAAGTGGTTGTTGGAAACATAAAGTAAATACACTCACATCTATTTCAATAAGATGAACCACAGACACCTAAGAGTAGTTAGGGAGGAGAATATCAATATCTGGCTTGGACGAAGACCACTAGTCTGACCATGGAAAATGTCACGCTTCGCTGACCAAGACACTTCCAGCGAGGACTGTGAATGATTCGTTCATAAATGTCTCATGATTCGTTTGTGAGATGGAAGGCAGTTTGAGACGGTAGATCAGTTAAAAACTTGAAGTGCCACCTGTCAGTGTGCAGAACATTGCAAAGGATCAAGGAATCAAGGATGTGGAGGAAGCCGCGCGCACCAGCTCCAACTCCGGCACTGACTAGTACTGACTCCTACGCTGTCACGGTTAGTGGTGGCAGGGGTCCTAGTCCCAGTCCGTTGGCCTTCTGCGAGCCTGTGGTTGCACGAGACCCAAGCATCATCTGCCCCCATTCCTCCCTCCCCACATCTCACTCCTGTCCCCGGACACTCGCCTCTCAATCTCGCCCACGTGTGCATGTCAGACAGGAAGTTGGGCGCACACTCCCCACTCATGTCATGCGTGCTCAATCTGCTGACGATATTACGGCAGCTTGAGGTGAAGTTGTCAGCGGAGTTTGTGTTGCGGTTGAGGTATTGTGACTAGACGAGTATGGGTCTGGGGCTATGAACATGAGCCGGGCAGTACAGGGAGCGTCGGTGTGATGGACACGGCCATTGGCATAGACGTAGCTGCAGCTGCGGGTGCTGGGACCTCAGGACATCAGATCAATTTGGAGGGCCACAAGAATGCAGCGCTCGTCGAGGAGGCTGTTGGGCAGCTTATGTGATGTGCGCTCGGTCACGGTAAGCCCTCCCTAATAGTTGCCCATTCGCTATTCGTCCTTGTTGCATTTTCAGGTTGATACAGCGATGGGGGACTTGGACAGGAGCGCACTTGATGTGGATGTACGGTACCACAACCGTTGGCTATGTTACAGGGATTCTTTGAACATAGGGTCCTAAAACATATGGTTCGCACTGGCAATCAAGTTGAGCAGTTCTTCGGCTCGAGCTCGGCGCCGAAACTACAGCACGCCCTCCCTTGCCATGCTTAAGTCCAATTTCGGTTTGGAAAGCCCTCACCTACTGGCAACCCTTCATGAACAACATCTACTCTACCGATCCCTTCTCTCTCTTCACCCACCGAAGCCGCATGCTACAGGAAGCCCACCGATGTGGATTATGACCATTTCACTCATACAAGTTCACCTTCAAGCTGCGATGAAAGATCCATGCGGCGATGCAACGCCCATCTGTGCCTGCGTCACCGGTTCATTCTAGCGAAGATACAGTAATGTAAAGCGGACTAACTCCGACATGCGTCCTGTCAGTAGGTCTTGCACCAACAAAACCTTCTGACAGTCACCCCACAGTCCGGTATTATAACACACACTGCTGTTGACCAATGAGAGTCACGATTGTTGACCAACAGGTGAATATTTTGCATGCATCAATTACTTCTAAGTGGAAGCGCCTGACAAGCAGTCGATCGTGACTGATAGCGTCCTTTGATACCAAATGGCGCCACAGGACCCCATCTTAATTCACCGCTCAGCTGCACTTGTGACCTCTGATACCTCAAGCCTCATGGTATACCATATCTGCAATTCCGCTCACCCCTGGTTGTGGCGCTGACAGTCAGTAGCACCGTAACAGGAATGACATGAACCACCGCATGGTACTATCTTGTCACCAGTCACCCCTGGCATGCTTCTATCTGACCATTTTGGCAGTCGGCGATATAATACCCGACCAGATTCTTGATGCGATCAATGTCGTCTCCGCTATCTTGTTTCCTTATGGCAGCGTATACATATATAGCATCAGCCTGTTCAAGCACCCATTGGTCGAATACTTCCTCATTTTTGCAGGCCCCAGTTTTCCGGCGTATCTTCTAAATCTACTTCATGGCTTCCACTCTGCAGTCTGCTGTCACATCCATTCGGACAAACAACTATGCATCCCGTACGTTTGTTGATCATGGCAACTTTCCGTCCACTAATCTTACTGTTCCTCCTAGTTCTGATCGTGACTGTTGTCGTGTATGATTACAGTAAGTGATATCCACCCTATATCTTTACCTTGGATGAGCCTCAGCGTTGTCAGTCCTTACATTATCGGACGAGGTATGTTTTACATTCACTTGCATGCTGCGCAGGCATCTCACTTGTATGCGATATTCGCAGATAGAATACATCTGGGTTGGTGGTTATTTTCCCTGATCAATCATATATCCTGATATGGCCACAGAAGAAGCCCTGGACACGGGTTTCTACACTATTCGTTCTTGTGTGTAACCTAACCATCTTCGCAACGTTGACCAATCATTGTTGACCTCCAGGCTCGTTATTTTGGCTTGTATAATATCATGTATGTCTGCACAGCACAAGAAATAACAGCTGATTGGTGACCATTGACCACTAGATCTGCGTCCCTCTGTGCGTTCAAAAACTTTGTTTCTGAGTTTGTCTGACTGATATACCCCAATTGAAGTGGGAACTTCTTTCGCACCTGGCCCTGCAAAGGTGATTCCACAAGACTGGTTCAATGTATATTATTCTAACTGCTGTTAGGTGTATGTGCTCATCTTCGTCTTACATTGCCCAATAATATTTCCGAATGGTTGATCTTTTTAAATAGTTGTGAGTGGATCCATCCAATGCCTCCAATGTACACTCTGCTTAGGGACGCTCGAAGGCAAAATTGTCGACATTTTCACCACGTGGGCTGGTTTCATTTTTATTTGTGCTGCGGATTGTGAGATGTCATTCCACTTTTGGTGCTTGCGAATCTCACCAGTATGTTCAGTGGCAATGCTCCTCCGTGTGTGGGCATTGTACAATCGATCCAGGATCATCCTTGGCGCTCTCCTCATGGTGTACACCCTTGAAATTGTCTCAAATGTAGTTTTGTGTGTTTTGTACAGCACTCCGAATGGACCTGTAGGTATATGAAACATGGCTTCATATCATCCGCTCTATCTAACGGGATGCGGGCTGTTCTCCAAATCATATAGTGACTGTCACCCAAGTGCTTGATTTTTCATCTTGCTCGTGGCAAAATGTTCCTGTCCTTTGGTCCGAGATTGCAGATATATCAGAGATGACTTTTGGTGCACTGATGTTTCTGCTTCTCGTTATCCGATTCATCAGCGAGTCATCTCAAATGTACAAGGCAACAAAACAATTTCACCTCAACCATTACATGAGCCTTCTCGTGAGGGAAGGCATAATCTACTTTCTTGTGTATGTTCGCGTCTCACCATCCGATATAACGGGGCTAACAACAATTTCATTGAATGAATAGTATCATGATGTGGTCACTCCTCAACATGCTCTATGACATGGCAGCCATTCCACCTCCGCAGGGATCACGGTGGCTACCGATGAGTGTGCTACAATATGCACCTCCGTTCATACTCGTCCCCCGATTCATCTTGGGTTTGCGAGAACTGTACGCGCGTGATCTTCACGGCAGAGATGGAAATGACATCGACACATCATTTGGTTTGTCATTAGCAACTATGCAGGATACTGCTGCAAGCGCAATCGTGTTTGCGGACATTGGACAAAATGAGGGGTTACAGGGAGAAGAGATACAGATGGAAGAGTGGGCTGGGGTAACTCGTAGCAGCAGGAGCAGTGCGTGATGGATATCATATTGACAGGCCACTGATTTTTGAAATTGTACCGCAAGCATCCCGTTAGTGGTGACAGCATCCTATTCCAGTTCATGTAGGACATTCTGTACGAAAAACACGTACTTCATAATAGTCATGCGGAGGTGTTCACATCCGCCTCATGTTCCTTATATTTGCTGGAAACTTGATCTTTGGACACAAAACCGTATTCAACACGTCGAATATGCAGTGACCGTGACCATGATTCTCAATTGCGCGAAAGTTGAAGGATGTGTGAAGTCGTCAGAAAGGGTGGACAACTTCACTCACATGCACGGGGATCTCTCTGAAACTGAGATCAGAAACCAGCATCAAAAAGGGTACCATCGTCGATGGGAATTCGAAAACCTTGCAGTGACGGATCGATCAATTGCCAGTGGCGGTGGAGCCTGGAGGCCAGCTCAAGCGAGTCAAGTCAAAACACGCGTCAACTACTAATAGCTCGCCCTCCATACTAGTATACGTCCCACTGGCACATCCAATGTTGGGTGTCGCCCGCTCGTCCTTTTATCTGTGACAAACCACCATGTGCGATCTGTGTCCTGCGACTCATCCAATCGGGAAGGCAATCAAGAATGGCAATGTAGCTGGTTCGTTTGGTATCCATTTCGAGGACGATGAAAAGGACAAAGACACATGACTCCTCAGCGACAATTACGAATTAAAGAGCCTGAGGTCAATGGTACGTCGTGCCTTGTTTGGAGTATGCATCGGTCTGACATAGTGGCTAGCTCGGGAGCGCATGATTGGATGGTATCACACCGGACCTAAGATGAGAACATCGGACCAAGAGATACACGACTTGTTCAAGCGGTATATTGTGACGCCGTACGACCGGATACCGTCAGGGCTCTGGCAGGTGTATGCACGCGCATGTGTTACCACCAAATGTGGTTCCTGCAAAACTGTCCAAACTCTGGGCCTCGAGGCACATATTCCGTCTTTGCATCCTTCAGAACCTTCTAAGTCCACATCACTGTTGGCCCTGAGTCTCCCAAGTTCTAGCACAAGGTATGTTAACCATATTATAAGATAAACTTTACGCCGAGCGCAAATGGGTATTGTATCGCCTCATGACACTTATCACAGCAAAACAGGCATCGTACAAACCTGTAAAAATGATCATAGTCGACGTACTCCAGGAGAGTAACAACCTATCTGGGGATTGCAATTGCTCAACCAACAGTGCAATTACTTTGGCTCACTGATATCTCATTAACAGGAAGTGAATCTCTGTTGGCGAATAAATTGGGAATTTTCCTTCACCTTCACGTTCTTGATGCTGTCCACATCCTGTTGTGCCACAGGAGCCCTTCCTTTAATCTCCTACCAGCGTTGTCAGGGGGCTGACAGCGACAGAGTACCTTCCGTACAGCGGCGCTCGTGACCTTTGATACTGTGTTCGACTCCTTACCCACATTGGCTTAAATGCGCCCCCCTTCGAGTGTCGGTTTGTCAAATCCCATCCTCTCATTCTTCGGTGTTTCCATATATCTTCTAAATCCGGCTCATGGCTTCCACTCTACAATCTGCTGTTACATCCATTCACATCAACAACTGTGTGACTCGTACGTTCATTGACATTGGCGCTTTCCGCCCATTGATTTTACTGTTTTTTCTAGTTGCGACCCTCACTGCTGTCTGGTATGACTATAGTAAGTCACAAGTGTCCGTATATGTCTTTTCACATTAGACAAGTTTCGACGTTATCAGTCCTCACATTCTCAGATGAGGTATGAACCACTTGTAATATGTCGCATATCACCTGACATTATTTGTAGATAGAATTTATTTGGGTCAGTGGACATTCTTCCCAGTTTTTTCTTGTGTCCTGACATGGCGGCAGAGCAAGCCCTGGACACGTGTTTCTGCGTTGTTCGTTCTCGTGTGTATCTTAACCATCTCCATGATGTTGTACAAGACTAATAATTGTTACTTTATAGGCTCGTTACTTTGGTCTGTGTAGTCTTACGTATGTCCACACCCACTGCAACAAGTGCCAGTTGATTGCTAATTGATTCGCTAGAATTGCTTCCCTCTGTGCGTTCAAAAGTTCAAATTCCAAGTTTTCTGAGCTGACCGAGTGAGATTAAAGTGGGAAGTCCTTTCTTACCTGGCCCTGAAAAGGTGATTCCTCGTCTCACTGATGCAAATGCATGGTTTTAATTGATGCTAGACGTACGCGTTCATCTCCATCTTACACTGGTCAATGGCGTTTTAGAGTTCGTCTCTATTAAACAGCTGTGAGTTCATTTACTCAATACTTCCAAATGTCCATTGTGCTGAAAGACATCTGAAGGCGAAGTTCTTTTTATTTTTTGCGAATGGGCTAGCTTCATTTTCCTTGCCGCCGCAGACTGTAAGATTTCATTTGACTTTGATCAAGGGGGGTCTCATTGGCAGCGGCAGTGGCAATGATCCTCCGTGTTTGGGTATTGTACAATCGATCCAGGTTCATTCTTGGGCCTCTCCTCGCATTGTATGCCATCGAAATCATCTTGAATCTAGTTTGTTGTGCTTTGATCAGCGATCAGAACGTGTCCAAAGGTACGTCAAAGATGGCTTCATATCATGCATGCCATATAACGGGATATATTCTGTTAATTATGTAGTGGTTATCGCACAAGTACTCGACTTCTCGTTCTGCGTACCACAAAATGGTTCCCCCGTTTGGGTCGAAATCACAACCTCAGTCGAAATTACTCTTAGTGCACTGATGTGTCTATTTGTTGTTATCCAATTCATCAGGCAGGCAATTCAAATGTACAGAGCGACAAAGCATTTCCGCTTGAACCGTTACACGAACCTTCTCGCGAGGGAAGGCATGATCTACTTTTTTGTGTATGTTCACATCTGTTCTTTCCTTCCATCGTGTGTTCTACAGGACTACGCTAACAACCATTTTTGATAACTAGCATCCTGTTCATGGCGTCCTTCAGCATGCTGTATACCAAAACGGTCATTCCACAGGACGGATGGTGGATACTGTTGACCATGCTAGAGTACATACCTCCAATCACACTCGTACCTCGATTCATTTTGGGTTTGCGGGCACTTTATGTGCGCGATCTTCGAGGCATTCGTGGAGACGACATCGACATCGCATTTGGTATGACATCGGCGTCTGGCCATGGCGTTGTTGCGAGTGCAATCGTGTTTGCGGACGCGGAGCAGAACGAAGGGTTGGAGCGGAGTGATGAAATACAAATGGTCAAGAGGTCCGGAGAAGATCACAATGCCGATAGTAGTGCGTAATAGAAATCAGTGTGTCGTCTTTGCGATTGTGTCCTATGCATCCCATCAGTTAGTGTCTTCAGTAGGAAGAGCTTCAGTTATGGTGGTCAAGTAAGTGTTTGGAAACGTGAGCATTCGCCTCATATTTTGCGGGAAACTTGAAGATGATCTTTCAAATTACATACCCAAGTGCCAATTCGATTGGGCCTCACGCCTTGCTAGGTTAGTCGACTGGAGTCAACACAAGTGTCAACACAACCTCCTATAGTGATACTCAGCCTCCACAACCTGCTTAGCTTGTATCCCGCAACCCGTCCAAATGACTCGGAGTCGTCGGTGTCCTACTAGGGCAAGACAACGGCAACAATACCGTCAATGTGGCTAATTGGTTCTGCATTGCATTCGAGGACGAAAACAGCAGCAAGGCCCGTCCGCCATGGTAGCCAGCTTGTAAATGCATGATTGGGTGGTGTCAAACAAGCCCTAAACTGAGAGCTCGGATCAAGAGCCAAACGACCGGTTCAGGGGGTACATGATAGATTGCGAAACCTGTCGTGGTAGTCCCACCCTAGCACGTACCTCGCGGATAGCGTCATGCATCTGCGTTGACGGCCCTACCAAGTTGCTCCAATCCCCTTCAGTTCCGATTGGAAGCGAACATTCTGCTCGACTATCTCTTCGAGGTTGGTTTCAGTCCCCGTTACACACACCACTTATGAACACATGCATTCCCCTCTAGTTCGGTCATTTAGAAGCTTTGGATATGTTTCTTCAGCTCGCCGAGAGGGTCCCAGAAGCATATGACCACTTGGACTTAACTCTAATGCAGACTTGTAAGTCCGATAACAATTCTCTGGAACCTCGCTGAGGACGAACGCATCACACTCACTTTCAGCTCGATGAGGTCGGCCTTGTTACAGGCTGCATCATTGCTGGCTTCGACTCTTCCAGCGAATCGGTGACGCTCGAGATGCGTTGCCTCTCAACCGTCGTCCAACCGCCCTTCCCGCACTGGTTCACACCTCACCTCCACTTCCCCTTTCCCCATGTCCCACGTCCCACAGCCCGCCTTCCACTTCAGGACAGCATTCCTCCTCGGCAACCTTTCCAATGGCACATGCGCACAAGACCTCCTGCTCGACCTCATCCACGTTTGCATGGCAGGACGCCTGAGCTCAACCTCCGCCAATCCATTTTCCGTACCGAACGTACTGCATAAATTAATAGCATGCACCATCAGAGGGATGCTCGGATACTGTTTAGACCTGGCGACTTAATACTCGAATGAGTCCCGTCACGCACTCTTACCAGCGCGGGGATCTTCCCTGGTCCTCTCTAGTGCCATGGATAGACCCCAATGACAAACCGGACGCGGAGTCAATGTCACTTCTCTGTCTGCCTTGAAGATCATGTGCATAGGGGGCCCGCAAATGAATCGGGAGACGAGCGTGTATGGAGGTATATCTTGTGCCGTGCCCAATGGTATCTAACATCCTTACTGTGGAACGATGGCTACATTATACAGTATTTCCAGGCTATTCATCAACATTCGTCGTTAGCATAATTGTATAGAAGATGATATAGAAGGACGAGATGTGGACATACCCAACGAAGTAGATCCCTCCCTGATGAATTTGATGATGATGAGCAGACACATCAGTGCACCAAGAGTGAATTGTATCGACAATTTTGGGCCGAATGGCGGAATTGTTTCACAACACATAAAGTGAGAAATTAACTTGAGCAGTAACCTCTATAGGATTGAGAGGACAGCAGATATTCGATTATATAGCGTGCATGATGTTAATCCATGTTACACGCACCTCCGTACTCTTTCGGAATGCTAATCGAAGCACTCTAAAGTAGATATGAGATGATTTTGGTGGCGTACAACATGAGCAGAACGCCAGGAGTGAACCTGGATCGATTGTGCAATGCCCACATGCGGAGGATTATTGCCACTCCCATTGCCTATCAGATTATCTCGGCCAAGGTGAAATGAAATCTCACACTCCGCAGCGCCAGTAAAATTCAAGAAAGCCCATTCCAAAAAAAGCAAACAAACATGAATTTCACCTTCGAAGTGTCCTTGAGCAGAGTGGTCATTGGAAATATTGAACAAATGTACTCACAACTGTCTAAATATGATCAACGGAAACTGATCAGTGTAAGATGAAGATGAGCACATACGTCTAATAATAGTTTGAATTTGATGTATTTTCGTTAGTAATGTGAAAAAATCACCTTTGCAAAGCCAGGTAAAAAAGAACTTCCCACTTAAATCATGCTGTCAGCCCAACAGATTCGAAATTTGTATTTTTGAATGTACAGAGGACACAGGTTTTGGTGTACCAATCAGCGATCAATTGAGATTTGTCCGACAGGATAGACATACATGATAGTAAAATACAGGCCAGGATAACGTGTCTGAAAATCAATAATGATCAGTCTTAGTACAATGTGATGGAGATGGTTCTGTAACCATATTGGAATATATGAAGGGTTTGGGAAAAGTGCCTGCCAACTCAAATGTATTTGATCTACAGGAGTTGTGAAGCCATGAGATGTCCATATAGCACGTGGATGGTTGTGAGGCATACTTCATCTGAGAATATGGGGACTGACAACATTGAGGATCATCCAATGTAAAGAAATATGTATGGGCACATATTACTTACTGTAATCATATCCGACAGCAGTGAGGATTGCAACTAGAAAGATCAGTAAGATTGAAGGATTGAAAGCATAAGGCCAATGAGCATACAATTCAGGCAGTTTGACAGCAGACTGCAGAGTGGAAGCTACAAGCTTGATTTAGAAAATACACTGAAACACTGAGACATGCAAAGAATGAGGTAGTACTTGACAAGAAGACTAGAAGGGTTGCACATAGAAATCAATGCAGTAGGGAAGTTGGATACTAGATGTTAGAAATGTCAGAATGGTTTAGATTGAGTGTTAATCACTTTGTAGCAATAAAGTTCTGTTGGTGGTGCAGAACAGAGCCCATATAGCTGAGTACCAACTTTGGTGCTTGGCTCAGGCCTTTTGCTCAGTGGTTTGACACTTCGGTTCTAACACTAGAGACCAGTCCGGGGTGTCAACAAAGGTAGCCTGTAGCAAGAATGTGATCGGGTGTTGCATTTCCCAGAGTCTTGATAAGCAGATGGAAATACTCACATGCTAAGGCAAACATGGAGTGTTTGATGTGTCATGGACAGGTTCTCTGACATGCCGCATCATGTGATGCTGCCACATCTGCCATCATCACTACTAGTGAGTTTACCCATGTTGTTGTGCCTTCGGCACAATCATCCCATTTTCTTTATGTATAGTCAGTGGTGTGGTCAGTAGGGTAGTAATGTCTTACATGTCAGTCAGGTGTCAGTCAGGTTTACTTAGCAATACACTATATGTCAGTCAGGCTTCTTAGTTAGCTATTAGTTAACATTTTTTCTTTTCAATCTTATTTATATAGTACAAATGGCATTCATTAAATATTTAGATTTACAAACACCTCTGGCCAAACTACATTTGTTGTTTTGGTATCCTCTTGTTCACCTTTGAATAGGACCTTGATCCTTCTAGGATGAGTGCATGTTACGGACTGCAACCACTACGGGCTGAACGAGGAAGACGGAGACGAGTAGGTATCGGGAGACGATGTCGATGTCGACGAGTATAACGAGTACCAGCTGGAAGATAGGTACGGCGACAGATACGAGACGATAGAGCATAAACAGCCCCTTGGCAGAGGGCTAGGCTGGCAGAGGAAGGAAGAGTGGTATCACTGAGTTGCAGGCACCAGTGAAGGTGGGTGGAACGAAGTGAATAGGACTAAGGTAGGAGGAATTACAGGGAGAGGTTTATATACGTATTCCGACTACCTTAGGGCAGGTTGTCTGAGTCCGAATTAAGTGAGGGCAGGCAAAGATAAGAGATAGAACGTTCTAGAAGAAAGACGGTAATAGTTGTGAGAGAAGATAAAGGGCATGAGGTATGACATCATCAATGATGTCATAGATCTAGCCTCATGTCATGTGACTTGTTCTAGACATAGATCATGTGAAGTTTCCCGTGGTCACGTGCACTGGTCACGTGACCTTTGGAAAGAGAATTTGACTAAGGTAAAACGGTGCTCAGTGATGCAAGCATATGAGTGAAGAGTAAAAATGAAAATTAAGGCGTACGCGGATCCGAACTATAACACTCTCCCCTATTCGCCAGATTCAAGGTCTAGCCTTGAGTCTGCGAATTCTGTATAGGAGGGTCCGAACGGAGAGAAGAGGGATAGAAATTGCGTGTCGGAAATGCCCCGAATAGGGCGAGGAGCGGAAGGATGTGAGCGATGAAAGTCGTTGATGGCGTCCTGCGCATGTAGAAGATTACTGGCCGGTTCCCAGGTGCGATCCACCTCGTCCCATCCTTTCCAGTGGATGAGGTATTGTAACTTTCCTCGAGAAAGCCTGCTGGCTGCGATGAAGTCTACTTCGTACTCTTCATGGTGGTCTTCCGTAACTGTTATAGCGTCTGGTTTAAATACGGGCTGGCCAGCCAGCGGGGCTTTGTAGGGTTTTACTCGGGATATGTTAACGGTAGGATGGATAGAGACAGAAGAGGGAAGGTGGAGGGTGACAGCGTTTGGGAGGACGGCGGTGATGCGGTAGGGCCTGATGAATTTTTGTGTTAATTTATGCGCGGGGTATGGGAGTGTGAGGTGGTCGGTGGATAGCCAGACCAGGTCACCGATAGCATACGAGGGAGCAGATGAGCGTTTAGACTCTTGGTTCATGACCATCCGGTCTCTGGATTTAGCGAGCATGGTGGCGATTTCATCATGAGACTTTGCCAAATTGGAAGCAAAAGATCCCCCAGGGGTTGTAGAAGAAGATGGTTCAACTCCTCTTCGAGGATGATAGTTATGAGTGACTTCGAAGGGGGTTGCTCCAGTGGCTGTCGTTAGAGAGGAGTTGTGGACGAATTGTGCCATTTTGAGCCAGTCGCTCCAAGAGTCTTGTTGCTTTGCGACATATGCTCTGAGGTATGCCAGTATCTCGTGGTTGATTCGTTCGGTTTGCCCGTCCGTCTGTGGGTGGTATGCTGTGGACAACTTTTGCTGAATACCCAAGACTTTGCAAAGCTCTTTTGTGAATTCCGACACGAATTGTGGTCCCCTGTCCGAGACAATAGTGTTAGGTAGTCCGTGTGTACACCAAACGTGGTCTCTAAATAAAATGGCTAAGTCAGAAGATGAAGTTGTTTTCGTACAAGGAAATAGAACGATTTCTTTAGAAAAGCGATCAACTACGACGCCGATGGCATCGTACCCCTTTGAGGTGGGGAAACCAGTAATGAAATCGATAGATATATCGACCCAAGGGCCAGAAGGAATTGGAAGAGGCATTAATTTTTCTGCCGGTGGCTTTGACGATCCCTTCGTGAGGGAGCACACCTGACAGTGTTCAACGTAGGAAGAAATATCTTTGGCCGCGCCTGGCCACCAGTAAAATTGTTTAATGGCGCTAATAGTGCGGTCTCGGCCTGGATGGCCTGCCGTGGGGGAATCGTGAAATAAAGAAATGAGTTCGTTGCGAAGAGAAGGGGGCACGAAAACAATGCCGTTAGAAGAGCGGAAGAGTTTGTCCTGAGCGTAATACTCGTATTCGTTAATGGCGTCAACGCCTATCTGTCCAGATTCAGTCATTAATTTTGTCTTGAAGTTAGGATATAGGGAAGTAGATGTCATGGCTTTGACTCCGGTGGAGCCAAAACCTTTTTTGTTTCGTTCTGACTCTTCTAGAGTCTTTTCTTCCGTTAGTGTTGGGTTTTCTATTTTTTCGATAATTAGTTGTGCAATTCGATCATGTTTAGAAATATGAAACGGTGTGTTGGCGTGATTGAACAGGATTACCCCGATTTCTCCCCTATAATCAGCGTCAATGACTCCGGCCATGACATCAATTTTGTGTTTGAAAGCGAGGCCCGAGCGTGGGGCAATCCTGCCATAGGTACCAAGGGGAAGTTGAATTTTGACATGGGTGGGGATTAAGAGTTGGTCATGGGCGGGAATGTCAAAATCGTTGGTAGAATACAGGTCAAAGCCTGCTGCTGCTGTAGAGCCCTTGGTGGGGATGCGCACGTCTGAGGAAGTGAGGGACACCGGGATAGATAAATTAGAAGATCGTAGAACAGTAGAAGGGAGAACGGTGATGTTTTCGTTCAAATTATCCACTGCGTCTCCGTGATCGGGTCGTCGAGAGAGAGCGTCGGCACGTCCATTCGTGTTGCCGGGTTTGTAGATGAGTGTATAATTAAATTCTTGTAACAGTTCATGCCAGCGAGCTTGACGACCGGATAGCGTTTGTGGTTTTTTCCAATATTCTAGGTTTTTATGATCTGTCCAGATCTCGAAGTCAGTTTTTCCAATAAGGTAATGTCGCCACTCCTCAAGAGCNNNNGATGATAGCCAACAACTCCTTGTCATAGACAGGGTAATTTCGTTTGGCAGAAGAAAAAGAATGCGATAGAAAAGCGCAAGGGCACCATAACTTATCCTCCCCTTGAACTGATAATACCGCACCTGTGGCGATATCACTTGCATCGGTTTCAAGTCGCATGGGGCGAGAGGAATCCGGATAGGCTAGTAGAGATGCTTCGGTGAATTGTTTTTTGAGCGTGTCGAACGCTTTTTGTTGTGCCTCCCCCCAAGTGTACGGGACATCTTTCTTGGTGAGATCGTTGAGGGGGCGTGCGATTTGACTGAATCCTTAGATGAAACGTCGGTAATAATTACAAAGTCCCAGAAACGATTGTAGCTGTTTTAGCTTTGTGGGTGCCGGCCAGTCGAGGATAGCGTCTACTTTCTTGGTTTGCATAGATACACCGTCTTTGGAGACGTGCATCCCTAGAAAGTCTACGTCGTCAGCGTTAAAAATACATTTTTCAGGTTTGGCATAAAGGTCATTCTCGCACAAGCGCTGGAGAACTTCCTTGACTATTTCGGTGTGTTCTTCATCGGTTTTCTTGCGTGTGAAGATACACATGTCGTCCAGATAAACGATGATGATGGCGTACATGTCGTTGAATATATCATTCATCATCTGTTGAAAGGTGGAGGGAGAATTAGTCATGCCAAAATACATTACTACCGGTTCATAGGCGCCCAGGGGTGTGACAAACGCCGCTTTCCATTTGTCACCTTCTTTAATGTGGATGTTGTTGTATCCCCAACGGAGATCAAGACAAGTAAACTTGTCGGCGCCTTTGAGTCGATCTACGAGTGATGAAATGAGTGGTAAGGGATATGAATTTTTTACTGTTCCCTCGTTTAGATATCGATAGTCCATGACAAGTCTTTTTTCACCTGTCTTTTTCGGGATGAAGAAAACTGGAGCCGTTTGTGGTGATTTCGATGGGCGAATATAGCCCTTTTCTTGTTCGCTAGCGATGAAGTTCCAGACTTCTTCGATTTCAGTATCCGATAATGGAATGAC
>QFEQ01000146.1:432504-470265 GCA_003316335.1 Hemileccinum impolitum | reverse complement strand
TCTAGAAGAAAGACGGTAATAGTTGTGAGAGAAGATAAAGGGCATGAGGTATGACATCATCAATGATGTCATAGATCTAGCCTCATGTCATGTGACTTGTTCTAGACATAGATCACGTGAAGTTTCCCATGGTCACGTGCACTGGTCACGTGACCTTTGGAAAGAGAATTTGACTAAGGTAAAACGCATATGAGCGAAGAGTAAAAATGAAAATTAAGGTGTACGCGGATCCGAACTATAACAGTGCAATGTGAGAGAGCAACATAGAGCTGTCCATGAGAGAATACAGGTGTCCAATGATGCTCAATCTGGTGTTGTGGTATGCCAGGATACTGATTCACAGGCACAGGAGGATGGTTCTGAAATTTTATAAGTAAATACTATATCTGATAAATATGAAAATAATACACACAATCAATGCATTAGGAATATTTTGAGGTACTGAAGGAGCAGGATTTGGATGATGATGGGAAGGAGGAGATCCAATTTGATGTTGATCATGTTCTGTCTGGTGAGAAGCATTCCAAGCATGTTGAGGAGAGGTGGGGGGTGAAGCCCTGAATAAACCATTAATAACTATATCATGCAAAGCACAGATTATTATATAGATACTAACATCAATACCAAACTTTATTCACTGGTTCACCAAGAAGATGGCTAATCCTTGGGATGTATACAGAAAATGAAAAGATCTGTTAGATATATTATCAGATCATCAAATCACTATTATCTTGATAGATCCAGACCAACTTACAGAAAAGATCTGTTGAATATAGAAGCATGGACCATGTAGTACCTGGATAGCTGGTAGATATCTGTGGACCCAGTAGATAAGAGATAGCACCCAAACATGTACACACATAGTAGCATATGTATAAAGGGGTGAGGTGACTCAATGGGACGCTCCCCATTGAGTATCACCTCACTCGGGTTCATTCCATTTCCCCTCAACTGATCAGCACACCTAGCTGCTCCCCGGCCACACACCCATTTCGACAACAAGATCTTCTAGCACTCTCTACTGGATATATCCAGTCAATAGCCAATCTGGACTATCCCCAAAGACTCAGATGTGTTGTGGACTGCAACAATGATTTGCTCAACAAGAAAGACGGATACGAGCAAGCAACGATAAGTGGTGTCGACGTCAACGAGGACAACGAGGACGAGGTTGAACACTGGTACGGTGATGGCGAGAATACGATATAGCATATACGGCCCCTTGACAGAGGGCTAAGCTGGCGAAGAGGAAAGGGGAGCGGTATCACTGAGTTGCAGGCACCGGTGAAGGTGGGTGGAACGAAGTGAATAGGACTAAGGTAGTAGGGAATTACAGGAGAGGTTTATATACGATGAGCAACTACCTTAGGGCAGGTGTCTGAGTCCGAATTAGCTTTAGGGTAGGTAAAGATAAGGACGAAGAATGTTCTGGAACGAAAAGAAGAAAGACGGAGATGAACATGAGAGAAGATAAGGAAACATAAGGTATGATATCATCGATGACATCATAAGTCTAGCCTCATGTCACATGAGAATTCCCGCGGTCATGTGCACCGAGTCACGTGACCTTGGAAGAAGAATTCAACTAAGGTAAATGGTGCTCAGTGATGCAAGCATATGAGCGAAAGGTAAAAAATGAAAAATAGAGCGTACGCGGGCCCGAACTATAACAAGATGTAATCTAAGTTATATGGACTCAGCCTGGGCTCCCTCGAAGAGTTGTTCCCAGTCATCCTTCACAAACCAGGTACGACCCCAGCATGGACTAATCACTCTCAAGGGAGAGGACTGAGAAGGTACTATCTAGCAGTGACACAATTCTGCCCTTCCAAGGGGCTCCTTTAAAGGCAGCAAGGGAAAGGAAAAAGAAATCTTAGGTAATGACCCGAGGCACCACTTAACACTATGGATTGCATAGTACACAGCAGTATAGATGAAGAGAAGTGGGATAGATGAATGGGATTGAGTGAGAGGAGAGAGGGAGGGAGAGAGAGGAAAAGATCAACCAATCTATCCATCAAACTATCTGAGTCTGATTTGGAATGTGGGAAGTGGCTGTGCTATTATTCTCAGGCCAGTTTCTTGGGCCAGTTTCTTGGGCCACTGGGCAGATAGCCACATGGCAAAGAATGTCCAAAAAAAGGAAAAATATATTGTAGGTGAAATATCTGAAATAAGCGAAATACCTGAAACAACTGAAACAGTTGAAAAAAGTGTTGGTATACACACATTCCCACGCTGTTCTCCCTTTACTCTTTGACTAGGTAGTTCACCTGTGTTGTGCCTTTGGCACAGACAGTTTGAATTTTTTGACTATACATGTTAGTGTAGTTAGTAGTATAGTTAGTTAATAGACATTAGTTAAGTTAGTTACATGTCAGTCAGACATCTCAGACAGTCATCAACTCATTTCAAAATGTCTATAGTGCAAATATCATTCATTAAATATTTAGATTTACAAATACTTCTGGCCAAACTACATTTGTTGTTTTGGTATTCTCTTGCTCATCTTTGAATAGGACCTTGATCCTTCTAGGATGAGTGCAATGTGAGAGAGCAACATAGAGCTGTCTATGAGAGAATACAGGTGCCCTCAAATCAATCCCAACATTTCTGACTGACTGTCCTTGAGATTTGTTGATGGTCATGGCAAAGGCCAGATGCACTGGGAACTGGAATCTTCTAAATGGAACAGGAGAGTCCTCCAGACTTGCATCCAGTGCTATTCTGGGTATTAGTACCACTTCTCCTTGTCCACCCTCTTTCAACACTTGATACTCCAGAATTCTAGAAGTGGATCTGATGAGTCTGAGTCTTGTCCCATTGTAGAGTCCATGAATGGGGTCCAGGTTTCTCAACAGCATAAGAGGTGCACCATTCTTCAGCTCCAATTTGTGCAGAGGGAATCTGGGAGGATCAAAAGTATTTAAGACCTCTGGCTAGATATAGTCATATTCTCTGTCTGTGATAGAGTCTGCACTAATATAGGTCACTTTCTCCTGTGGTTGGATGGCCTCCAGAATGGTAGTGTTGATCTCAAGAACCTGAAGATTCCTAGGAGTGAGAATAGTACAATCCAAAAAGTACTGATCAGGAAGATGTTAATAGGGTTGGAGAGCCAGAAGATCAGAGTATATGGCATTGATGAGGGAGTTGATGCCATCACCAGAATGCATGTGCCAAGGAAGCTCCATTTCTCCATCTGTACAACCTATGTGCAAGAGAGATTGAGCCCAATCATCAGATTCAGGATCTTGACCCAGACACATGTTTTGACCAAGCTAGTGGACATTTATTTAAGGCCAGAGATGGGAATGAGTGAGGGTAACAGGGACAATTTGAGCTCTTGTTCTATGCTGGATGACAGGAAGAGTTTGTTTGAAGTCTCCACTAAACAGAGAAGTGATTCCTCCAAATGACCTATCTTGATCTAGTAAATCTCTTAAGGTGCAATCCACACATTCCACCACATGATGATCCTGAGAGGTAGCTTCATCCCAGATGATGAGAAGGGTCCTTTGAAGGAGCTGGTGGGTAAGATCATCCTTTTTGATGCTGGCAGTATAATCCACTCTATACTCTAAAAGATCTTCTTGGGCAAGATTTTCAGGCTGATGAGGTAACTGAGCAAATGGTTGATAGCCTATAGATGGTGATTGATTTGGAATAGGTGGCATAGAAGGTGGTGGTGATAAGAATGAGTATAGACAATGTCTTCTTTGAACATAAAGATATTCAATCTGATGGCATGGTATGCCTGGATATTGATTCACAGGCACAGGAGCATGATGCTATGATTTTTAATTAATAACACATATATAATAAAATATGTAAAGATAATATACCTACCATCAAGGCATGAGACATGTTATGAGGTATTTGAGTAGGATGACTGGGAAAACGGCAAGATGGTGGAGAGCCAAGTGTTCTCTGATCATGTTCAGATTGGTGAGCAGCATTTCTGGCATGCTTAGAAGTGGTAGGTGGTGAAGTCCTAATATTTGAAAATCAATGAAACTATTCAAAGTAGAGAAAAATAAGAATATACACATACATTTGAGCATCAGACAATCAAAGGTTGAAAAGAAAGATATAATTTGGGATGCACCCGAATAATCCCCCTACTTTCCTTAAACCCAGATGTTACTCAATGCAACCAGGACACAGAGAATGACAGAGCAAAAGGTAGAACACCCAAGACCAAAATGAATAGTAATGTAAGAAGGATGATTAAGTTAAGAACTTCAAGCCCTTCCAATCTAGTCTTTACTCTGTAGTGCTATCAGAGGTTCCAGCCTAAAAAAGGCCTTAGCAACTAGCAAACACAGAGCTGAATCTGTGAAGCCAGATAGTAGATGAAATCATACTGCTGTGGAGTCAGTTGAACTAGAAATGTAGTGATGAGGATGTGGTGGTTGGCGATGTTGGCAACAACATTGAGGACAAGGATGAGATGTGTGAGTGGGAGATAGATCATAGTGAGACGAAGCATAGATGAGCCCCTTGTCAGAGGGCAAGGCTGGTGGAGGAAAGAGGAGTGGTACTTAGAAGCAGAGGGCCCCTACTGGAGGAGGGAATGCAAATGAATAGGACTAAAGTACAAGGGAATTATGGGGAGGGTTTATATAGTATGAGTGAGTACTTTAGGGCAGGGTTCTGAGTATGAAATAGTTTAGGGCAAGTGTGAGAGAAAGAATGTTCTGGAATGATGATGAAGAAATGGTGATTATCATGAGAGAAAGAGAAGGACCATGAGGTATGACATCACTGGTGATGTCATGGTTCTAGCCTCAGGTCAGGTGCCAGTTCCCATGGTCACATGCACTCATCACGTGACTTTGGAAAGAAAGAAATGATAAGGTAAAACGGTGCTCAGTGATGTGTAGCATATGAGTGAAGATAAGAAAAATAAAATAGGAAGTGTACATGGAACCAAACTATAACACTCTCCCCTATTCACCAGATTTGAGGTCTAGCTGTGAGTCTGTGAATTCCATATAGGAGGGTCCAAAGGTTTGAAACAGAGAGAGGAAAGATGTAGAGTCAATACCCTGAATAGGTCGTGGGGCTGACGGATGCTTGGAGTGAAAGTCGGCAATAGTGTCCTGTGTGTGTTTTAAGTTAGCTGTGGATTCCCAGGTGCAATCCACCTCATCCCATCCCTTCTAGTGAATGAGGTATTGTAATTTTCCGCAATAAAGATGAGAGGTGGTGATGAAGTCAACTTTATATTCTTTGTGACAATCTTCAGTCGTGGTGATAGGGTCTGGTTTAAATACAGGTTGGCCAGCCAACAGGGCTTTATAGGGTTTTATGCAGGAAACATTCACCATAGGGTGGATGGAGATGGTGGAAGGGAGATGGTGGGTGACAGCATTAGGGAGGACAGCTGTGATATGGTATGGCCTGATATATTTTTGTGTTAATTTACGAGTGGGGTATGGAAGTGAGAGATGGTCAGTTGAGAGCCAGACCATGTTGTCAATAGAATAGGATGGAGCAAGAGAACATTTGGATTCTTATGTGTGGGACATCTGATTCTGGGTTTTCATTAATGTGGTAGCAATTTCATTGTGGGCCTGACCCAAAGGAGAAGTGAATAACCCACCAGGAGCCATAGAGGAGCATGGAGGCTCAACCCCCAGTTGTGGTGAATAGTTATGTGTGACTTCAAAAGGAGAGGTGCTGGTGGCCATGGTGAGAGATGTATTGTGGATGAATTGTGCCATCTTTAGCCAGGAGGCCCAAGAATCCTGTTCTTTAGTGACGTAGGCTCTGAGGTAGGCCAGTATCTCTCAATTGACACATTTCGTTTGTCCATCTGTTTGCAGGTGATATACTGTAGACAGCTTCTGCTGAATTCCAAGCACCTTGCACAGTTCTCAAGTAAACTTAGAGATGAACTGTGGTCCTCTGTCTGAAACAATAGAGTTAGGTAGTTTGTGGGTGCACCATACGTGATCCCTAAATAAAATAGCTAAGTCCAAAGAGGAAGTTGTTTTGTTACATAGAAATAAAATGATTTCTTTGAAGAAGCAGTCCACTATGATGCTGATGGTGTCATATCCTTTTGACAAAGGGAAGCCCATAATGAAGTCAACTGAAATGTCAGTCCAAGGGTGAGAAGGGTTAGGTAAAGGTAAAAGTTTTCCTGCCAGTGGCTTTGATGATCCCTTTGTGAGGAAGCACACCTGACAGTGAGAAATGTAGTTTGAAATGTCTTGGGCAGTGCCTGACCACCAATAAAACTTTTTAATTGAAGCTATAGTATGGTCACGACCGGGGTGGCCTGCAATCAGAGAATTATGAAAGAGGGAAATAAGTTCATTTCATAGAGAAGGTAGCACAAATATGATGTTGTTAGAATTTCAGAATAACCTGTCCATGGAGTAGTATTCATAATTGTTGATAGTGTCCAGGTTCATCTTTTCTGATTCTTCACATAATTTAGTTTCAAAATTCAAAGTGAGGGAAGTAGAGGAAATGGCTTGTACTCCTGTGGAGCCAAAGCCTTTATCACTACGTTGTGACTCTTCTAGAGTTGTTGTTTCTGTTAATATGGGGTTTTCTATTTTTTCGATAATTAGTTGCACAATGTGATCATGTTTATAAATGGAAAATGGAATGTCCAAGTGATTAAACAGAATCATGCCTATTTCTCCCCTATAATCGACATCAACAACTCCTGCCATGATATTGATTTTATGTTTAAGGGCGAGGCCTAAACGTGGCGCAATTCTGCCATAAGTACCAACCAGGAGGTGAATAGATACCGAAGTCAGAATGAGGAGCTGGTTGTGAGGGGGGATAGTAGCGGTGGAAGAGGAGTAAAGGTCAAAACCAGTGGTGGAAAGGGAGCTCTTGGAGGGCAGGTGGGCATCAGGGGAATTAAGGGTTATGGGGATAGTGAGGTTGGTAGTGTGGAGGATGGAGGAAGGGGGAAAAACAACAATGTTCTCATTTAAATTATCAATGGTGTTACCATGATCTGGGTGATGGGAGAGTGTGTTAGTATGTCCGTTCATATTGCCAGGTTTATAAATGAGGGTGTAGGAGAATTCCTACAGTAACTCATGCCATCGAGCCTGTCATCCTGACAATGACTGTGGCTTCTTCCAATATTCCAGATTTTTGTGGTTGGTCCAAATCTCAAAAGTGGGGAGACCAATTAAATAGTGGTGCCACTCCTCCAGTGCGCGAATAATAGCTAGCAGTTCTTTGTCATAAACAGGATAATTCCACTCAGCAGATGAGAGAGAATGAGACAAAAAGGCACAGGGGCACCAAAGATTATTGGTGCCCTGGACCAAGAGAACTGCACCTGTAGCAATGTCGCTGGTATCAGTTTCTATATGCATAGGGTGGGAGGGGTCAGGGTAAGCCAGGAGTGGTGCTTCCATAAAACATTTTTTGAGGGTATCGGAGGCAGTTTGTTGAGCTTTACCCCAGATGTAAGCAACACCTTTCTTTGTAAGGTTGTTAAGTGGTTATGTGATTTGGCCGAAGCTATCTATAAATCATCAGTAGTAGTTACAGAGTCCAAGGAAAGATTGCAATTGTTTTAGTTTAGTTGATGCTGGCCATTCCAGAATGGCATCAACTTTCTTGCTTTGCATAGCCATGCCATCCTTGGAGATGTGCATGCCTAAGAAATCTATATTGTCAGCATTAAATATGCATTTTTCTGATTTGACATATAAATTGTTCTCACACAAACATATGAGTACTTTCTTGATGATCTTGGAGTGCTCTTCATCAGTTTTCTTTTTGGTGAAGATGCACATGTCATTGAGATAAACAATCACGATAGTGTACATGTCGTTAAAAATATTATTCATCATCTGTTGGAAGGTTGGAGGAGAATTAGTCATGCTGAAATACATAACCACTGGCTCGTAAGCACCCAGTGGGGTGATGAATGCTGCTTTCCATTCATTGCCTTCTTTAATACAGACATTATTATATCCCCATCAGAGATCGAGGCAGGTGAATTTATCCATGCCCTTTAGGTGATCCACCGAAGAAGAAATGAGAGGAAGAGGATACAAGTTTTTTACTGTACCCTCATTTAAATACCTATAGTTCATTACGAGTCGTTTTTCGCCAGTCTTTTTTGGGATAAAGAATACAGGTGTGGTTTGTGGAGATTTGGAAGGGTGGATATATCCTTTGTCTTGTTCAGATTTGATGAAGTTCTGGACTTCTTCAATTTCGGCTTCCAATAGTGGGATGATGCGTCCTTTTTTGGGTATGAAGTCAGGTTTAAGATCGATGGTGTGATCCCATGGTTTTCATACTGGCATTCATTGCGATTCATTTTTACTAAAAACATCTAGAAAAGAATGATATTGAGGGGGTACTTTGTCAGCCAAACCCTCTTCGAATACTCATATGTTCAGGGTCTTCCACAGATGGTTGACCAGTTGTGTCAAGTTTTGAGCATGGCAATTTTTTGTACATCTATTAAAGGTTATTTTCTTTTCTACCTAATTGATGAGTGGATTGTGATGATGAAACCAGTCATAGCCTAAGATAACTTCATGAGATCCAAGGGTAGTCACTAGAGCTTCCACTGCCTCGGAGTGTCTGTCATAGGATAGTATGAAAGAAACATAATGAGAAATACAACTGTGTTTAGAGGCAGATCTATCTGCATTAGTGACATGCATTGGTTTTGACAGCAGTTTGGTTTCAATGCTGATCTTGTGAACCCAATCTTTGTCAACAAACATTTGTATGGCTCCTGAGTCTAGCAGGGATACTGAGCTTGATGGACCCATTTTTATTCTTTCTGAAAGAAAACATCAGTGACAATATTGAACTTCCCTCCTTAAGAGGGATCAGGTTCATGGTGAGAAAAAGAGATGGGGGAGGATTTATAAGAAGAAATTCTTGTCTTTTTGTCCATTAATAAGGAATTAAGCACACTATCTTTTACTTCTGGTGCCATGCCCAAATGGGTCACCTTTTCGGAACTATCATATGAATAACTGTTCAGAGATAAATCCTCAACCTCATTACTGTCCATCTCCCCTTTGACAGACAAAACAGAAAAAGAGTTAACATAGGTAGGGTAAGAAGAGGAAAATGGTATAAAAGAAACAAAACTTAGATCCTTTGCCAAATGAGCACCTCCCTGGGTTATTTGGCCTTGCCTTTTCCCTTCAAACCTTCTGCGGCTAACTGCCATGCCTTGGCTTTGAACAAGTCAAAGTAATACGCCTGTGCTTCTTTGTTTTGCCAGACAGGTGGACCTGGTGTTGGAGAGGAGGAGGTGGCTGCAACTGAGGCAATGGCCATTGTGGGAGCAAGGGGGATTTCTCGGTTTTGGAAGCAAGGAGGGGCATACAAGGTATGACTAGTAAGCGGATCAAAGGTGGCTTGCCCTCAACTGTGAGCACATCTGGGTTTCTTACAATTGCAGGAGATATGCCCTTGTTCATTGCAATTGTAGCAAGTTTGTGAATTGGTACCTTGTCCTTGTACTGCCCACATGTCTTGCATTGGTGCCCCTTGACTAGGTTGGGTTCCAATGGCCATGAATCATGGTGGTTCTGGTTTTAAAGAGGTGGGTACTGACACCTTGGAACATTCCAACCGCATCCTGTTGAACATTTTACTGACCGATATGGCGTTCTTTTTCCACATTATGAGATCATTGGTGAGGGCAGGATCCCAAAGAGACAACTGGAAATAAATGTTGTAATCAATGTTTTCTTTATAGACATGGAGTGTGTATGTGTTGTCCACACCAGCATCAATTCAGAGAATGTCAAATTGTTGTATAAACACCTCAATAGGGAGGTATTCTTGTTTGAAAGCAGTGAGCGCTTTGTAGGCTTCCTCTTTAAGCACATTGATATGGAAGTGATTCTCAATGTCTTTCTTTACCTGGTCCCAGCTGGGCCAGACTGCTGCTTTACTGACGAGGGTAGTTTGCTCTGCTTTGAGGTCATTGTAGTGTGCCAGCTGGATGCAGGTGAAGTTGAAGGCACGGCCAGTGAGATGGAGGTAGATAGTGGCAGTTTTTTATTTGTTGTTGAGGCCCATCTGGCACTCAACCCAAGTGACTAGTCATACCCACCAGTTACAGTAGGTCTTCCGATTGCTGTCCTAAGTCCCAGGTTTGGTGAAAGCCTTGTACAAATTGAAGGTTGGTTTTACTTGTTGGGTCATCAATGCAACCAAGCCATTGATGGCGTCGAGAACATCCTGAACATCTGGCATCCTTACTAACCACTATCTTCCAAGTGATTTCTGGGGATGGTTCAAAGATATTGTTGGTTTGGACAAAGCATGGTATGTGGACAGAGGGCAGACCAGCGAGAAAAGTGTTCAGTGTGTGAGTAGCATGGATCCTGTTGGTACTGACAGCAGCAGCAGTTTTGTATGCAGCAAGGTTCTTCTTTGACTGGAAGCAGTGGTAGGGTCCAGTCATCGTTTGGGTCGATGCCTATGGGGTTCTCCCAGGCAAGGTCTTCTGGATAGACAAGTTTGGGTGTCTTCTCTTTCTTTACTAGTTCCCATGCAAGGGGGACTATGATGGGCGATGGTTCTCTTTTAATAGATTAGGCAAGTGGACCAATTTCAGTGCTAGTTATGAAACAACCCTGATGCTTATACTCCTAAGGGAGATGTATTCAGGACTATTCCACTAGAGGGGAATGGAAATGGAAAAGGTAACCAGGTTTGAGTGGAACTTAAGGCGTGATTCACAGGGGAAAGACCAAGAGAACTTTTCTGGGGTTCTCTGGCTGCTAATTCTGGTCCTTATATACTGTTACAGTGTTTGTACATATTATGGTTCTGGTCTGTGCACATGAGGCTATTCTGTGACTCATGTCAAGTCATAGTGACTCTGCATGTGAAGGGTTTAACCATATAAAGGTCAACCCTCTGCCCAATATCAAATAGATGCTGCATACACAGCCATGAATATGAAATGAAGCTGTGCGCCAAGGGAAGTGAGTCATGATGACTCTTGTATTTCAAATAAGAAGCATAGCATAGCATGGAAATTAAGAGAAGGCTGTGCATACTAAAAGAGTATAGCCCTAGAATCTGGGTTCAGGGTTTGAATGTTGAAATTGAATGACAAGTCTGTTGTATGTTTTGAGATGAAAAGACCATGTGTGATTGGTTGGAGATTCAATTAGGTCATGTGACCTGATAAGATAAGATATCTTGTAGAGTGCTCTGAGAGTTGAGCCATGGATGTCACTAACCTAGGCAACAAGCATGTACATTGTGAGTTGAGCTGTTTCAAGTCATAAATGAAAAAGGAGGTACACAGTGTAGGTCCTAAGGGAGTCCTATTCAAGTGAAACCATACTACTGTGGAGTTGGTTGAACTAGAAACATGGTGACAAGGATGCAGTAGTTGGTGATGTCAATGACAATGTCGAGGACGAGGATGAGATGTGCAAGTGGGAGATAGATCATAGCAAGACAAAGTATAGACAAGCCCCTTGTCAGAGAGCAAGGCTGGTGGAGGAAAGAGGAGTGGTACTCAGAAGCAGAGGGCCCCTACTGGAGGAGGAAATGCAAATGAATAGGACTAAAGTACAAGGGAATTATGGGGAGGGTTTATATAATATGAGTGAGTACTTTAGGGCAGGGTTCTGAGTACAAAATAGTTTAGGGCAAGTGTGAGAGAAAGAATGTCCTGGAACAATGAAGAAGAAATGGTGATTACCGTGAGAGAAAGAGAAGGACCATGAGGTATGACATCACTGGTGATGTCATGGTTCTAGCCTCAGGTCAGGTGCCAGTTCCTGTGGTCACATGCACTCGTCATGTGACTTTGGAAAGAAAGAAATGATAAGGTAGAGCAGTGCTCAGTGATGCATAGCATATGAGCAAAGGTAAGAAAAATAAAATAGGGAGCATACATGGAACCAAACTATAACAGTAGGGACTTGACTAAACACTTCACTGTAGCAAGATTTTCACACTGGCTTCAGAATCACAGAAGAACTATTGATACAACACAACCAAAAAAACCTTCCTTTTAGTTACCCTGAGTGTATCTCTTGATTGGATGACCATTTGGACAGTCAGAGCCTCTGTTCCCCCAGATTTGCTCTTGTGTGAGTGATACACTCTCTTAGGGAAACTTTAAGAATGGGTCTGGTGCACTTACTGGCTTTAAAAATCATTTTTCACTTAAAGTTTGTGTTAGAAATGTGAAATAGAATTAAACTTACCAAATAGATTGCCAAAGATCAAAACAATGATACAGTGGCTCATAAAACTGTCCACATGTTTGCACAATTTGCACTAAAAGCTCCCAACTGCAATAACACTTAACCCCTATCTAAACTATGAGAGGATGAAATCCTCCACCCATTCAGGGCTTTCTATTCATCCAGGAATCAAGAGATTTAATCAAGAGGTGAATGAATGGCAGCCATTTTAAAATAACATGTCATGCGGACAGTTTTTTGACTTTACAAAAATCAAAGTATCTAATATTTGGTATGAGCTCCCTTGGCCTTTATAACTGCTTCAATCCTTCTAGGCATACTTTCTATCCATTTTTGACACTGTTCCACAGAAATCTTTCCCCACTCTACCTCCACTCTTTCCCATAATTGATGAACTCCCACAGGAGCATTCTCATAGGCTGAGAGATGCCTTTTGAGATGATTCCAAGTGTGTTCAATAGGATTAAGGTCTGGAGACTGTGCAGGCCAATCTAGAAGCTTGATATCTTGTTCTTCAAACCATCCTTGGGCTCTTCTAGAGGTATGCTTTGAGTCATTATCCTGTTGAAAGATAATATTATCTTCTGAGATTCCAGATTCCTCCATGCTTTGAAGCAACCCCTCCTTCAAAATGGCCACATATTGTTCAGCATCCATTCTTCCCTCAACCTCACTCAATACCCCAACACCATTCCATCCTATACACCCCCACACCATCAGTGAACCTCCACTAAACTTCACTGTACCTTTAACCTCTCTAAAAATTAACCCTTTCCCTTTCCTTTTCCACACATACTCTTGCCCATCTGACCCAATCCTGTTGATTTTGGTTTCATCTGACCATATAACCCTTTTCCAGTCCTCCACAGTCCAATGTTGATACTTGAGAGCAAAGGCTAGCCTCCTTTTCCTATAGATAGCTGAGAGAAGTGGTTTCTTTTTCTTCACTACAGCTTTAAGTGAGGCCTCCTTGAGAGTATTTCTCACTGTTTAGGAGAAGACAGGAGAGTCAACAATAGAGTTGATGAATTGTGTAGCTTGTACAGCATTTTTGGCCTTGCCAGTTATAATTTGCTGCACAATAGCTCTTTTATTGGTATCAGAAAGCTTGGTTGGACGACCACCATGAAGTCTAGGCATTTCTGATTGGATTTCCTGAAGGACTTGAGCCACTGTAGACTTTCCTAGGCCAGTCTGGGAGGCAATCTTCCTGGTAGAAAGGCCATGAGAGGAGAAAGAGATGATATTTTGTTTTTGAGAGAGAGAAATGGGTCTCATGGTGATAGTGGGAAAATAAGCATAGAATAGTGAGGGTTTATATAGTGGGTTGACACACAGTTACATAAAGGTGACATAAAGAACCCTTACTGAATGTATGTAATGATATTACAGCATGCAGGGTCTAATATATGTAATTGAAACTTAAAGTCAAAAAACTGTCTGTATGATATGTCATTTTAAAATGGCTGCCATTCATTCACCTCTTGATTAAATCTCTTGATTCCTGGATAGATAGAAAGCCCTGAATGGGTGGAGGATTTCATCCTCTCATAGTTTAGATAGGGGTTAAGTGTTATTGCAGTTGGGAGCTTTTAGTGCAAAATGTGCAAACATGCGGACAGTTTTTTGAGCCACTGTATGAAGATCTATAAGATCATCAGAATAAACACTTTATACCTTATAATTGTAGTATTGACAACCTACCTACTGGCTTTGATGAAATCTATAGTATTTTCACTCAAAGTTTATATTAGAAATGTGAAATAGAATTAAACTCACCAAATAGATTATCAGAGATCAATATAGAGATAAAAAGATCTGTAAAATTGTTACAGACGATGACTGACTTGACCAGGAACATGGAAACGAGGAGACGGTGGTGGACAGTGTTGACATCGACAAGTACGACGAGGATCAAGCGAAAGATTGGTACGGCAATGGCGAGAAGATGATATAACATAGACGGTCCCTTGGCAGAGGACTAGGCTGGCAGAGGAAGGGAAGAGTAGTACCACTGGGTTGCAGGCACCGGTTGAGGTGGGTGGAATGAAGTGAATAGGACTAAGGTAGGAGGAATTACAGGAGGGGGTTTATATACGTATACCGACTACCTTAGGGCAGGTTGTCTGAGTCCGAATTAAGTGAGGGCAGGCAAAGATAAGGAATGGAACGTTCTAGAAAGAAGACGGAAGTAACCATGAGAGAAAGATAAGGGGCATGAGGTATGACATCATCAATGATGTCATAGGTCTAGCCTCATGTCATGTGACTTGTTCTAGATGTAGATCACGTGAGGTTTCCTGCGGTCACGTGCAATGGTCACGTGACCTTGGAAAGAGAATTCGACTAAGGTAAAATGGTGCTCAGTGATGCAAGCATGTGAGTGAAAGGTAAAAAGTGAAAAATATAGCGTATGTGGGCCTGAACTATAACACTCTCCCCTATTCGCCAGATTCGAGGTCCAACCGCAAGTCTGCGAATTCTGTGTAGGAGGGTCCGAAAGGGGAAAACAAGGATAAGAATTGTGTGTCGGAAATGCCCCGAATGGGGCGAGGAGCGGACGGGTGTGAACGATGAAAATCATTGATGGCGTCCTGCGCATGCTGTAAATTAACTGCCGGTTCCTAGGTGCGATCCACCTCATCCCATCCTTTCCAGTGAATGAGATATTGTAACTTTCCTCGAGAAAGTCTGCTGGTGGCGATGAAGTCTACTTCGTATTCTTCATAGCGGTCTTCCGTAACTGTGATAGCATCTGGTTTAAATACAGGCTGGCCAGCCAGCAGGGCTTTATAGGGTTTTACTCAGGAGACATTAACAGTGGAATGGATGGAGACGAAGGATGGGAGATGTAGGGTAATGGCGTTAGGAAGTACGACGGTGATGCGGTAGGACCCGATGAATTTCTGAGTTAATTTACGTGCGGGGTATGGAAGAGTGAGGTGGTCGGTGGATAACCAGACCAGGTCACCAACGGCATATGAGGGAGTGACGGATCGTTTAGACTCTTGGCTTTGTACCATCCGGTCTCTGGATTTAGTGAGCGTGGCGGTGATTTTGTCATGAGACTTTGCCATAGAAGAAGTGAGGGACCCCCCAGGAGTCGTGGATGATGAGGGTTCTACACCTCGTCATGGATGATAATTACGGGTTACTTCGAAGGGGGTGGCACCAGTGGCAGTGGTTAAGGATGAATTATGAACGAATTGTGCCATTTTAAGCCAGTCGCTCCAGGAGTCTTGTCGTTTTGTGACATACGCTCTAAGGTAGGCCAGTACCTCACGATTGATTCGTTCGATTTGTCCGTCTGTCTGGGGGTGATATGCTGTGGATAATTTTTGTTGAATCCCCAAGACTTTGCAGAGCTCCTTTGTGAATTCCGATACGAATTGCGGTCCCCTGTCCGAGACAATAGTGTTAGGGAGTCCATGCATACACCAAATGTGATCTCTAAATAAAAGGGCCAGATTGGCCGAAGAAGTCGTCTTGGAACAAGGAAAGAGAACGATTTCTTTAGAAAAACGATCGACTACGACGCCAATGGCATCGTGTCCTTTAGAAATGGGGAAACCAGTAACAAAATCGATAGAAATATCGACCCAAGGGCTGGAAGGAATGGGAAGAGGCATTAATTTTCCTGCTGGTGGCTTTGACGAACCCTTCATGAGAGAGCACACCTGGCAGTGTTCAATATAAGAAGCGATGTCTTTGGCCGTGCCTGGCCACCAATAGAATTGTTTAATGGCGCTAATGGTGCGGTCCCGGCCTGGATGGCCTGCCATAGGAGAATTGTGAAATAAAGAAATAAGTTCATTGCGAAGAGAAGGGGGCACGAAAACAATGCCATTAGAAGAGCGGAAAAGTTTGTCTTGAGCATAGTACTCGTATTCATTAATAGCGTCAACGCCTATTTGTTCGGATTCAATCATTAGTTTTGTTTCGAAGTTAGGATATAGAGAAGTGGAAGTTATTGCTTTGACTCCAGTTGAGCCAAATCCTTTTTCGTTTTGTTCTGACTCCTCTAGAGTCTTTTCTTCTGTGAGTATTGGGTTTTCTATTTTTTCGATAATTAGTTGAGCAATACGGTCATGTTTGGAAATATGAAATGGTGTGTTGGCGTGATTGAACAGGATTACCCCGATTTCTCCCCTATAATCAGCATCAATGACTCCAGCCATGACGTCGATTTTATGTTTGAAGGCGAGACCAGAACGGGGGGCGATCCTGCTATAGGTACCAAGGGGTAGTTGAATTTTGACATGGGTGGGGATTAAAAGTTGATCGTGGGTGGGGATGTCAAATTTGTTGGTGGAATACAGGTCAAAGCCTGCTGCTGCGGTAGAGCCCTTGGTAGGAAGTCGTGCATCTGAGGATGTGAGGGACACCGGGATAGATAAATTAGAAGATCGTAAAATAGTGGATGGGAAGATGGTGATATTTTCATTGAGGTTATCAACTGTGTCACCATGGTCTGGTCGTCGAGAGAGAGCGTCGGCACGTCCATTCGTGTTGCCGGGTTTGTAGATGAGCGTATAATTAAATTCTTGCAAGAGTTCATGCCAGCGAGCTTGACGACCGGACAGTGTTTGTGGCTTTTTCCAATATTCCAGGTTTTTATGATCTGTCCAGATCTCAAAGTCAGTCTTGCCAATAAGATAGTGTCACCACTCCTCAAGAGCGCGTATGATGGCCAATAACTCCTTGTCATAGACAGGGTAGTTTCGTTCAGCAGAAGAAAATGAATGAGAAAGAAAAGCGCAAGGGCGCCATAGGTTGTCATCCCCTTGAACTGATAATACCGCTCCTGTGGCGATATCACTTGCGTCTGTTTCGAGTCACATGGGACAAGAAGAATCCGGGTAGGCCAGCAGGGATGCTTCGGTGAATTGTTTTTTTAGCATGTCAAATGCCTTTTGTTGCGCCTCCCCCCAGGTATAGGGGACATTCTTTTTGGTAAGGTCGTTGAGGGGGTGAGCAATTTGACCAAAACCCTAAATGAAATGTCGATAATAGTTACAGAGACCCAGAAACGATTGTAGCTGTTTAAGCTTTGTGGGTGCTGGCCATTCGAGAATAGCATCAACCTTTTTGGTTTGCATAGATACACCATCTTTGGAGACATGCATGCCTAAAAAGTCGACATCGTCAGCATTAAAAATACATTTTTCGGGTTTGGCATAAAGGTCGTTCTCGCGCAAGCGCTGGAGAACTTCCTTGACTATTTCGGTGTGTTCTTCGTCGGTTTTCTTGCATGTGAAGATACACATATCGTCCAGATAAACAATGACGATGGTGTACATGTCGTTAAATATATCGTTCATCATCTGTTGAAAGGTTGGAGGAGAATTAGTCATGCCGAAATACATTACGACTGGTTCGTAAGTGCCCAGGGGTGTAACAAACGCCGCTTTCCATTCATCACCTTCTTTAATGCGGACGTTGTTATATCCCCAACGGAGATCAAGACAAGTAAACTTGTTGGCGCCTTTGAGTTGATCTACAAGCGATGAAATGAGTGGTAAGGGATACGAGTTTTTTACTGTTCCCTCGTTTAAGTATCGATAGTCCATGACGAGTCGTTTCTCGCCTGTCTTTTTTGGGATAAAAAATACTGGAGCTGTTTGTGGTGATTTTGATGGGCGAATATAGCCCTTTTCTTGTTCGCTAGCGATGAAGTTCTGGACTTCTTCAATTTCTGTGTCAGAGAGTGGAATGACTCGTCCCTTTTTTGGTACAAAGTCGGGTTTGAGATCGATGGCGTGATCCCAAGGTTTTCTCATCGGCATCCGTTTCGATTCTTCTTTACTGAAAACGTCTAAGAATTTGTGATATTGTTTGGGTATCTTTTCGGCGAGCCCTTCTTCAATAGATAATACTGGCACCCATTGTTTGGTTTGATTTGCTTTACAATGTTTGGTGCATCTGTTGAAGGTTACGGTTTTGGCTACCCAATCAATAAGAGGATTGTGACGATAAAACCAATCATATCCCAGGATTACTTCGTGTGATCCCAGGGTTGCGACTAGCGCATCCACGCCTTCTGCATGTCCATTATAAGATAATACAATAGAAACATACTCATGGATCATCCCATGTTTCGAGGATGACCCATCTGTGTTTGTGACGTTCATTGGATTTGATAGGGGGTAAGTGGTGATTCCCATTTCCATTACCCAATGTTTGTCGACAAAGGTTTGAACTGCTCCTGAGTCGAGGAGCGACGAAGTGGTTCAGAAGGTCCAGTCTCCCTTTTTATCCTGAAAATAAATGTCCGTGTCAATATCAAATTCGCCTCCTTGAGAGGCATCTGGTTCCTGATGAGAGAAGGTCATTTGGGGGGATTTATAAGAGGAAATACGAGAAGATCGTTCATTGCAGAGGGAATTAAGCACACTATTATTATACTCCGGTGCCGTGCTCAATTGAGACGCCCTTTCAGAGGTAAGTCCATATGTAAAATTGTTCAAAGAGGTTTCAACCTCAACTACCTCTTTGTCCATCTCCCCTTCAATAGGTAAAACAGAAAAACGATTTGGAGAAGAAAGGGAGAAAGGAATAGACGAAACAAAACTACTGTCCTTAGCTGAATAGGTACCCCCCAGATCTATTTGGCTTGTTCTTTTCCCTTGAGTCCTTCGGCTGCAAGATGCCGTGCTCTTGTTGTAAACAAATCAAAATAGTAGGCCTGCGCCTCTTCGTTTTGCCATTCAGGAATGGACGAAGCGCAGGAGTGGTGAGAGGCGGAGGAGGAGGAGGATTCTGCCGCAATAGAGGCAATGGCAGTAGTGGGAGCGAGGGGGATCTTGCGGTTCTGACAAGGCAGGTAAGAGGTTCTCCCAGTCATGGGATCAAAGGCGGGACGAGGGCGCGGTTTACGAGGTTCTTTACAATTTCGGGATATGTGGCCCCTTTTGCCACAATTGTAGCAATCCCGGTTGTCGACCCACGGCGGGTTTTGTACCGCCCATATGTCTTGCATCGGTGCACCTTGACCCGGTTGCGTTCCGACAGCCGTAAATTGTGGTTCCAATCGATATTGGTTTCGAGGAACAAAGCTTGACTTACTTCGTTCCAACTTGATTCGATGGAACAGTTTCCCGATCTCAATGGCGGTGTCCTCCCACGTTTTGAGATCCTCTTTGATAGCCAGTTGATGGAGGCAAACCTGGAGGTAGATATTATAATCGATACTTTCCTTGTAGAGCTGGAGCGCGATCCCGGGCTCCATCTCAGCATTGATTTGCAACAGGTTGAATTGTTGCGTATACACCTCTATGGGGAGGAACCCTTGTCGCAAAGCAACCAGTTTTTTGTAGGCCTCGACCTTGAGGACGTCGATCCGGAAGTGCTTTTCTATATGCTCTTTGAGCACCTTCCAGGTTGGCCAGAGACCTTTTACGGGGTATTGCTCGATGGTGACTCAAGCAAAATTGGCGGCTCTCCCATTCATGTGGAGGAGGACCGCGACCGTCCTTTGGTGGTCGTTCAGGTTCGCCTGACAGTCAACCCAGGCACCTATTTTTGTCCACCATATGTGGAACTTATTTCTATCACCATCCCAGGTGCCGGGATCGGCGAATGCCTTGTACGCATTAGAAGAGGAGGAGGATGCTGCAGATTGGTTGGTTATCAGGGTTTGCATGGCCATGGCCATTAATGTCATCTGCTTGGACAAGTCATCCCAGAGCTGGTTTCCCGACATCCTTACTGTCGGCTATCTTCCAAGCTGACTCTGGAGATTAGAGATACCGGGCCGGTTTGACGATTTGGGAGCGAGGGCGGAGTACTCGAAGGTCCTCGGGGTGTTCTTCGACCAGGTGAATGTACTTTGGGTGCCGAGCCTTCTTTACTCGGGGAACTCGCTTTCTACGGAGGAACAGTCCGTTGGTTCCTTCTGGTTTGGGAGTATGGTCGTTGGGGTCGACCGATGGTGCGGGAGACGGTTGACGAGGAGGAGTCGGGGTTCGGTCTCGAACGTTAAGGCGGTAGAATGCTAATGCAGCGGCTTCCCTTCGTACTTCGATACACTCAAGCCACTTAGTTCTGGACATAAAAAATAGAAGGGGGTACACAGCGAGGACCAGCTTCTGGAAGTCCTATTCAAGTGTTACGGACGATGACTGACTCGACCAGGAACACGGAAATGAGGAGACGGCGGTGGACGGTGTTGATGTCGACGAGCACGACGAGGATCAAGCGAAAGATTGGTATGGCAATGGCGAGAAGACGATATAACATAGACGGTCCCTTGGCAGAGGACTAGGCTGGCAGAGGAAGGGAAGAGTAGTACCACTGGGTTGCAGGCACCAGTTGAGGTGGGTGGAATGAAGTGAATAGGACTAAGGTAGGAGGAATTACAGGAGGGGGTTTATATACGTATACCGACTACCTTAGGGCAGGTTGTCTGAGTCCGAATTAAGTGAGGGCAGACAAAGATAAGGAATGGAACATTCTAGAAAGAAGACGGAAGTAACCATGAGAGAAAGATAAGGGGCATGAGGTATGACATCATCAATGATGTCATAGGTCTAGCCTCATGTCATGTGACTTGTTCTAGATGTAGATCACGTGAGGTTTCCCACGGTCACGTGCAATGGTCACGTGACCTTGGAAAGAGAATTCGACTAAGGTAAAACGGTGCTCAGTGATGCAAGCATGTGAGCGAAAGGTAAAAAGTGAAAAATATAGCGTACGCAGGCCCGAACTATAACAAAAATCATCAGACCAACCCACTTCTATGCTATGATTGCACTATTGGCAGCTTACCAACTGGCTTCAATGAAATCTACAGTATTTGCACTCAAAGTTTATATTAGAAATATGAAGTTAGGATAAAACTCACCAAATGAATTGCCAAAGATCCAAATAGTAGAAGAAAGATCTGTAAAAGTATTAGAGTGACCTATTTCTGTCTCATAATTGCATCATCTTACCACAAAAGATCAGAATATTCAAGGGGATTCAAGGGAAATTGAAGGGAAAGGGTGAGATTGAAGGTGTGGTGAGTGTGTGATGTATGGCAAGCTTCATAGTCAACAGACAACATTTTATTCCCACACCACATGCAGTTCCCACACTGCTGTGCTGTTGCTGCCCTACTGAAGGGAGAAGCCATAAGTTCCCACGCCACATGTGCCACATGGTTTGTTCGAGCAAAAAAGGAAGGTTTGTATTGATAAGCGAGATTAGCGAAGGTAAAGTCGACAGCCGACATAGCCCTCACAGCCGCCATAACCCATCACAGGCGCCATAAGCATCCAGAGCCATCACAGGCGCAAGAAGCGAAAAAAGCGTCAGATGAACCACTTCACACCCCAACGTTGGCCCATAACTCTTTAGATTAGATAGATAGATTCAGTGTGGGCTGCATCAAAAGGAAGTATCAGTCATCCCATTTTCAGGCTTCTTCTTGGGAAGATCAAAGTGTGCAAATGGTTCAGTCGGCCAACATCATGATAGGTCACAGCATATACAAGTGCTAAACAATGTACCTCTAGAATCTTATTGTACCCGGGCGTGGGGTACCGTTTTGCTAGACCTACGGCAGTACGAGAGAGTCAGTAACAAGACGCCATGGACTCGGAGTCGCGGTCACTGACTCATTGGTTTCACCTTTACATCAGCTTGAAACGAATCGTGATGTAAGTTATACTTTACGCCACGCGCAAATGGGCGCTGCATCTATGGCTCTTTTAATAGAACGAGTTGAAAGCTGTACAGATCTGTGGTAATGGTCGTAATTCAGTGGACTTTTGCATGAGAGTGACAAGTTGAGCTGACAACATATCTCAGGCTGGCGGACGAAATCTGGTTTGGAGGATCAAGTCAAAACAAGTGTCAATACAATGCGTGTCTAGTTACTATCAACGTTTTGAATAGCTCTCGCGATATCAATGGCAAATTGATGCTGGATTTCACGCAGAAGTTCATACAGATCTTTCATTGGCCATGCTCGAAACGCGAAGTGAGAAGTAGGTACGGCCGGGAAAGACCTGGGGTGGTGCATGTCCCTACCACGCGTTCGTCCAAACTCTAGTCATGGTAAAGGGTATGTATTCTGTTCGTGATCCATGTTTCATACGCCGACCTGATAACGAGGCCGGATACACAATGCGCCGCTTTGTGTGTTCGCAGCGCTTGCTCTGGACAACCCACCCATTGGTATAGAGTGCCTTAAACGTCCGAGCAATCAAAACCGGCTTGGGAGTGGCCGGCTGGCCACTGGCAGGATCAGGTCATTTGTTCTTTTCTTTCAACCTGTGTATTTTGGTTCCGCTGGTCGTCGCGGGTGTGCCGTCTTTTTCTTTTAGGTGCGTCTGCGGTCAATGACAGATAAGTTGTTCTTTTTACTTTTTTCTTACACGAGGACACGTCCCGTACACCTCGCCATCGTACCTCCTCTGGGCCCGATGCGCCCATGTTCTGCACGGCATGTCCATTGGACACGTCCCCATCCTGTACCATCACATCGCTTCCCACTCACTATCTCACCCACAGGATCCCTCGTCTTCCCACTCTCGTCATCCGACTTTCAAGGCCCTCTCCCAGCTACACACCACTTCGTCCCGCTCCCCACGCTCGAGGACATCATCCACCAGGACCTGCACGGGTGTGGAAGTGGGGTAGAGGTCCATGTCGCGTTCGAGGTAGGTCCCATCCCGGGTTGGCTTACCTACTCACACATGTGCGCACAGAACATTTTCTCATACTTTCCAATCCCCAAAGCTGTTCACCTCGATGTCCAACAAGTGCTCTTTCTACTACCCACGCTGTGGTTAATATACTACGCATATACGCTATATACCACTTTCCACCTTTTGCCACGCTTGGGGTCTTCCCTGGTCACGGTCAATGCTGAATTGGTATCGATCACGAACGACCCGGCCCGTATGCACACATCCCAACGTTGCACTTTGCCAGTGTGCACTCTGCAACGCAGCACTTGGACGGGTATGCTCCGGAAACGAAAGCGTATGACGTCTCTGCAATCCCCTCGCCCCCAAGTCGCACGGTGTACCCATCGGGCCTCCATACCATGGCAAGGAGACTGTTACGGTCACTGACCCAGGAGTGCTAGTGCGTTCGTCGGAGGCCTCTTGCCATTATTGGTGAGTCAAGGAGGACAAAAAGGATGACAAAACGTGTCGACCACAATTACATCGAGGGCACGTACAACATGTTTAAAAAGGTCAACTGTACGTCACGACAAGTATACATCGATCTGACATGGTGGCTACTAGTAACTCAAGAATGCATGATCGGCTGGTATCACACGGGGTTAAAGCTAAGAGCACCAAACTAAAAGATCCAGCACGTTCTTTTCAAGCGATATATCACAAAATTCGTTTCATGGCCATTGTTGGGGTACGACCAGACACCGTCGATGCGTACTACGCCGGAACTGCTTCAAGGATGGGTAATGTTCCGATTTCAGTCCGTGTGGCCACCTGAAATCTGAAATCCAATCCATATGTTCTTGACAATCTTGGGATATGGCGGTGCGACCGATAACGACAGTGTCGCTCAAGGAGCTCAAGAACACCCTCATAGGAAATCCTCCCTGAGCACTTGTTCTCACTTGCGACATCGCCTTCGTTCATTCTTGCGTCCCCGCTGGTACCTAGAAAACTTTTACCCCGTAGTGCATGTTACCTGGTGCCTGGATCTTCCGAACTCTGACCGCGATGATTCAGAAGAAGGATCTGCAGGCATGTCTTCCGTTCCTTGTCGGACACTAGTTTGATAACGAGATCAAGCACAAGATGCCACTTTATGCGCGCTTGCAGCACTCACTCTAGATAACCCATCGATCGTGACCGCGTTGGCAAGGGTGTCTGCCGACAGAAGTAAACACACCCGCTACATACATGCACTTGATAATTATTCTATGTGCACCTCCTCTTACTTTGATTTTATCCCTTGCCAGGAGTCGTGTCCCGGATGTACAGCTGCTTTGGTGATCCACCCCAGATCGGTACCGCCTGTTTCGCTAATATGGTGGGTAGACGTTGCAAACATCATCCATGCCCAAGAAACAACCACTCAGATATGGTGGACCCCACAGGTGTGTTCAGCGTTAAACGGACTCGTCTACTCTCCCCTGTTATAAGTCCTCAACTGCATTTTCATTTCGCCCTCCGAGTCTCCCCAAAACCAAACGAGACTATTATACCATATGTTGGTACCATTTCCCCCATTCCCATTAACGGACAAAGTTGACAACATTTTTACTAGTTTTGTTGGTCAGAGACGAAAAGGACATCTGTCTAGAAGTATACGATCGTGGTGTTTCAGCGAATATAGCGTCCTTCGTCAAATTTATAACATCACTTGACAAGGCTTCGGACTGGGATATCGGTGAGTCGGAAACAGAGTCATTCTCCGAGAGGTCTGCGAGTGCCTTTGACCTTCATCTCCAATTTTCATCTCCACACTCTTGATTTGTCACGCAGGCAGCACCCATGACAATTGCATTCATTGCACTCTTTGACAGAGTTGTAAAACGGGATCTCGTTGACAATATCCAGTTGATACCTTCCGCACGTGTCTTTTGCACAAAGGCGCAAGAGTGCGTGTGGCTGCTTGTCAGTCGCGATAATACGGACGAACCTCACGCACAGCGGCGCTGGACTAGCTCCGTACCAAGTATTCAAAAGGAAGATGAATACCGGAGAGTCATCTGCGCCGCATTTGCTGTAGCGTGCAATCTGCTGAACGAATTACCTGAGACTGCATCATTGCAACTGGCGCCTCAGCCGAGACGGCGAACTCACACGGGTAGTACGTCTCATTCGCTCTTCACTCCAATGATATCAGGATCGGAATCATGATGGCGGATTCGAACGGGACTGCACGGGCATCTGAATCGATTCGTCCTAGTCCCGGCTGTTTTCCTCATCCACCCTTTGCAGCCAAAATATCACAGGGTAAGCCCTTCTCCACCTCCGCCTCGCTACCAGAGGGCTTTTTTCTACTACAAAATGCTACTTTTCTTTCCTCTTGCTCTTGCTGCTGGTTTGATTGCGGGCACGAGGCCGAACGACGATCCCGATAGTGATAAATCATGTATTTTGCATACGATTATCTGTGTGTGTTACGTGAAAAGGCACAACTTGAAGAAGAGAAAAGAATGGGACATCCGTTTGGACAAGGAGAGGTATCACTACGGGCAACAATGTACTATTTTCTGTTTAGCTGCGGTGTGACTTTGGACACGCTGCCGCTGGTGTGCTATACCCGCAGTGGCTTGCCGTTCAAGTTGCCAGTGGTCATGGCGAGGGGCAGCATGCTGCGTCATGTTCCAAGCTGTCACTGCATACGGACACGGCACCTCGATCAATCAATCAATCCATCGAGCTCTTATGTCCGCCATTGCTATGATCACCACTATTTGTTGGGTCTCGGAGGTTCTTCAGACATTTAAGTTTGGAAGTCATATTTACACCAGTCGAACGATTGCGACCGCCAGATAGATTGTCGCCTCGCCATAGCAGATGTGGATTAAGGTACGTCCATTATAACGAAGTCAGGTCTGCTGAGATAAAAGGGCCGTGGGGCGATGCGACGCCCATTTCCGTTCGGCACAAAGTTTACCTCGTGTCATGATTCATTTCGAGTCGACTCCGACATGGCATACTAGCAGCTCTCAAGTCCATCAGAACCCTCCTACAGCCTGAGGTATCTTATGATCCAGCCCAACATAAATAACATACTGGAGGGTCGAGACTATATAATCTATATTGTTTCGACCATACGATGTTGGGCAGTGGCGCACGGCAATACCCGATTACACTCCTCATACACTTGTGACCCATGTGGTCGAATGCGCGCTACTTACGTGCAATAGTAACACCCAATCTCGCCGTCTTATTTCCCTATCAGTGTGGGATTACACGGTGAGGTGCCTTCGAGCGTTTGTTCGTCAAATACCACATTCTCGTTGTTTGCCATTGGTGTATCGGCTCATCTTCCACTGGCAAATCAAACTCATGGCCTCCACCCTCCAGTCCGCTGTCGCAGCCATTCAGATGAACAGCTATGTGACTCGTATGCTTATTGAACTTGGCGCTTTACATCCAGTCTGATCTCTGTCCCCAGTCGCAATCATCACCGCTGTTGTATATGATTATAGTAAGTAATACATGTTTGTATAGGTGACCTTAGTACGAACCTCATTGTTGTCAGTCCTCACAATCTCAAACGAGGTATATCCCACATTCTTTGGAATACCACACAGGGATGTTGACGATTTCGTTAGATAGAGTATGTCTGGGTCAGCAGACATTTCTCTCCAACTCTTCATAAATTTTAATATGACTGTAGAACAAACCTTGGTCACGGGTATCTATATTATTCGTCCTCGTGCGTCCCCTCACCGTTTCCACAGTCCTGTACAAGGGCTCATTGTTAACTTCCAGGCTCGTTATGCTGGCCTGTTTTATGTCATGTATGTTTATGCCCACCGCAACAAATATCAATCGATCGCTAATCGATTCACTAGCATTGCTGCCCTCAGTCAGTTCAATGACTTTAATTCCGAGTTTTTGGAGCTGACCCAGTGTGACCACAGATGGGAGTTCTTTCTTACCTGGTCCTGCAAAGGTGATTCCTCGTACCACTCATGGAGCCATATCTGGTATTAACCATCATTAGCTGTATGTGCTGATCTTCATCATACATTGATCAATGACATTTCTGAACCGCCGATCTTATTTAAACAGCTGTGAGTAGATCGATCCTGTAGTTCTGGTGTCCCTGCTCAAGAATACTTCAAAGGCAAAGTTGTTATTATTATGAGTGGATATGCTGGCTTGATTTTTATTATTGCCGCAGATTGTGAGATTTCATTTCACTCTGATCCATATGAATCTCATCAATGGAGGTAGTGGCGATGATCCTCCGTGTGTGGGCATTGTACAGTCGATCGAGGCTCATCCTTGGTAGCCTTCTCATATTGTATGCCGTCAGGATCACCCCAGAAATCATTTTGAACACAAAGATCACCACAGGTATGTGGAATGCATCATATCATGCATATTGTATAACAAGATATGCGCTGATGTCGCAATCACACAGTGACTACCACCGGCGTTTCTGATTTTTCGTTTTGCATGGAGTCGAGTGGCCCCAGCATTTTGCCTGAGATTATAGATGCAGCACAGATGACCCTCAGCATTGTGATGTGTCTGCTCCTCACCATTCGATTCATGAGGGAAGCCCTTCAAATGTACAGGGCAACAAAGCATTTCCGCCTGAACCGCTACATGACCCTTCTTGTGAGGGAAGGCACGATCTATTTTATTGTGTATGTCCACGTTCTGTCCTCTTCCATGCGATTAATCTGACGACGAAATACAGCTTCTTGGTCTGGTCACTCCTCGACATACTGTATGACACAACAAACATTATACATGGTGGATGGTCGACAATACTGCTAACGCTAGAATTCATACCTCCATTTACCCTCGTTCCCCGATTCATCTTGAGCCTGCGTGCACTCTATGTACGCGATCTTCGAGGCATTCGTGGAGGCGACATGGACACTGCGTTCGGTTTTACATCCGGGTCTGGCCATGGTACTGTTGGTACGATCATGTTTGCAGATGCTGCACAGAGCGAGGGGGCGGAGCAGGAAGAAGAAATTCAGATGGAGGAGAGAGCCAGAGAAACTCACAGCGCCGGCAGTAGTGTGTGATGGAACTTATCATCGCATCAGCATTCCAAGCATTCCATCAGTAGTGCATGTTACTCAGTTGCGTAGTACATTCGGTAGTGTGGATGTGACTTTGTCATGGCAGTCTAGCGAGGGTTCGGTAGCTGGTACAGGATGGGCTGTCAGACAGTGTTGAGTGGGGTCATACCTTATCCTCGGTTTTTTCTGGAAGGGTCGAAGCCAGGGGTAATGCAGGCAGCAACGAGTTCCTCCCCATCAAACAAATGCAATGCCTTCCTCGCCCTCTGCGGGGTTCAAGATGTCATACTCATCCATTTCGTGGCAAGACTACACTTGGTTATCAAGTTCTTCAGTGCTCATACACCCGAATCCCTTGATGCCCTCAGTCCCTCAGGAGTCGCATCAACAGCGAGTATGACCTTGATACGCATTCTCCTGAGTAAGCCCGTACTGGTTCACAACGCAGTACTCACCGGTCTGAGACTAAAAACCGTTTACGAGATTGTATACAACAGCTGATGTGGCAAAATGATTCTTGGTTCCTTATCTTTCTTTCCAGATACTTGATACAAAACCTGTTCAACTTCATTGTCGGTAAGGTCCGTTCGTATTGTCCAAGCCATGACAGGGACGCGAGGTACATCGGCTAGATCCTGGCGTTTGACAATTTTGTCCATATCTTGAGATTCCTCTTCTGAATCGTCGCGGTCAGAGTTCAGATAATCGAGGTACCATGATTAGTGACAACATGCACCCCGGGTCTCTCCCAACCTCGCGTACTGATTCGAACGAGTTAGATTTGTCGTTGTAATTTTCCCTTCCACTAAACCTTTCTCGCATCCCCGTTACTTGGCCTTTCCTCAGCTGCGCGTTCGATCGTCGCCCTTGTCCACCAGCGTATGCAACATCACCGCCCGCAACAGCGTGCTCGAATGGGCCACCAACAACCGGTCGTCGCCCCTCCACATGAAACATAGTGCTGGTACATGCCAGTGGACTCCCTGCTACAACAGAAGTTGCTGGCGTACATGTATGCAAGGGTCATTGTCATTGAGTTAAGTCCCCGAAGTGGCAGGTGTTCAACGTTCAACTCCTACTAGTATTTCTTCCACATCTTCACATGCGTCATAGATACTTCACACAGTCCTGCCCACAGATAAAATGGACGAAATGGACGAGCAGGTAGACGACTGGCATTGGATCGGTGACATATACAGTAAGGGAAGTCTACTCACCAACGGTGGTAGTCTGGCCGTGGTCGTGGCCAAGTAACAGACGCGTCGTTGTTGACAATTGTTTGGACTTGTCTCTCTAAAAGGTATTTCCCTCGTCTCGAGGAAATTCTTTATTGCTAAGTTGACAATGACACCGTGATTCAACCCACTCGCAACGATCAGCCCCACTGGCCCCCACGACCTCCTCTACATTCTCCGGAGTACCCTCATTCCGAATGCAGAGGCCTCATCCAACTACAAAGTTCGAACAAATGTTTCGAAGCCCGTCGCGAAGCAGCGACATGCATGAAGGTTGCTCAGTTACTTTGCATGATGAAACTTCATATATGCTACTAATTTTACTGTTCAGCACAGGAAACGTACTTGCATCAAGTATACAATCGATGAGTTTGATATAACCGATGTAACTTTCATGGTTGCACTTCCAAGCGGAGCCGAATGCAAACCAGATGATCTGTGTGCGCATCTACCACCCTACCGATGTGTTGGAACGAATTCATCAGAGGCTGATGATTGATCGTATGTAGAGTAATAATAGTGGTGCTAGCCGCCTTTTTCTTTCTGGTTAACATGCGGGTCCATGGGTGTGTACACACCCGTTCATCTTCGTACGTCTTCTTTTTCCGCTCTTCATATTCTTGGGGTTCTTTGTTCATATCCGGTCTGACCGCGACATCGAGCCAGTTGCGACTTGGGCGAGCCTTCTGTCGGCCACAGTGGCGGTTGGTGCCAATATACATCAATCTCACGGCTTGACCATTTTCTTGATGCCAACCACCCCAACATAACCACAGGAGCTCCATCATAACTTCTTGTCAGCATCGTCAAAGTGCTGACGGCAGCACTTGCCATTTTCTGGTTAGCTGTGGCGCGACCTTGGGTATGCCGAGATGCGCACCTGCAGTGGCTTGTCGCTTTGGGCTTGCCATTGGTCATGAGGGCAACATCGTTATGTAGGTTTATCACCGCCCACAGCATCTCAAACAATCCATCAATGATAGCTGTTATTCTTGGCATGCTTCTATCCGGCTATCAGCGCAATCTGTAGTGCACGATTGCATTCTTGGTACGCTCTACATTTGATACAACCCCAGAACGGTCTCCGCTATCTTATTTCCTTGCCGACTGGGACTATATATGCAGCCCCTTCGAGTATTAACTGGTAAAATACCATATTCTGGTTGTTTGCCTGTCTGCGCTTTGGTTCGTCTTCCAAATCAAACCCATGGCCTCCGCTCTCCAGTCCGCTGTCGCAGCCATTCAGATGAACAACTATGTGACTCGTATGCTTATTGAACTTGGCGCTTTACGTCCAGCCTGATCTCTGTCCCCAGTCGCAATCATCACCGCTGTTGTATATGATTATAGTAAGTAATACATGTTTGTATAGGTGACCTTAGTACGAACCTCATTGTTGTCAGTCCTCACAATCTCAAACGAGGTATATCCCACATTCTTTGGAATACCACACAGGGATGTTGACGATTTCGTTAGATAGAGTATGTCTGGGTCAGCAGACATTTCTCTCCAACTCTTCATAAATTTTAACATGACTGTAGGACAAACCTTGGTCACGGGTATCTATATTATTTGTCCTCGTGCGTCCCCTCACCACCTCCACAGTCCTGTACAAGGGCTCATTGTTAACTTCCAGGCTCGTTACGCTGGCCTGTTTTATGTCATGTATGTTTATGCCCACCGCAACAAATATCAATCGATCGCTAATCGATTCACTAGCATTGCTGCCCTCGGTGAGTTCAATGACTTTAACTCCGAGTTTGCTGAGCTGACTCGGTGTGACCACAGATGGGAGTTCTTTCTTACCTGGTCCTGCAAAGGTGATTCCTCGTACCACTCATGGAGCTATATTTGGTACTAACCATCATTAGCTGTATGTGCTGATCTTCATCATACACTGATCAATGACGTTTCTGAACCGCCGATCTTATTTAAACAGCTGTGAGTAGATCGATTCTGTAGTTCTGGTGTCCACTCTGCTCAAGAATACTTCAAAGGCAAAGTTGTTATCATTATGAGTGGATATGCTGGCTTAATTTTTGTTATTGCCGCAGATTGTGAGATTTCATTTCACTCTGATCCATATGAATCTCATCAATGGAGGTAGTGGCGATGATCCTCCGTGTGTGGGCATTGTACGATCGATCGAGGCTCATCCTTGGTAGCCTCCTCACATTGTATGCCGTCAGAATCACCCCAGAAATCATTTTGAATACAAAGATCGTCACAGGTATGTGGAACGTGTCATATCATGTACATTATATAACAAGATATGCGCATCACATAGTGACTACCACTGAAGTGTTTGATTTTTCGTTTTGCATGGAGCCGGGTGGTTCCAGCATTTTGCCTGAGATTATAGATGCGATGCAGATGACTCTCAGCGTTGTGATGTGTCTGCTCCTCATTATACGATTCATAAGGGAGGCACTTCAAACGTACAAAGCGACAAAGTATTTCCGCCTGAACCGTTACGTGTCCCTTCTCGTGAGGGAAGGCATGATATACTTTATTGTGTATGTCCACGTCTTGTCCTTCTTTCCACCTCCTCTTCCGTGTAATTGATCTAACAAACGAAATACTGTTCATGTGCAGCTGCCTGGTCTGGTCACTCCTCGACGTACTCTACGACACAACAAGCATTATACACGGCGGATGGTCGACAGCACTGCTAATCCTAGAATTTGTACCTCAATTCACACTCACACCCCGGTTCATCCTAAGTTTGCGGGCACTTTATGCTCGCAATGTTCAAGGCGGACAAGGAAGCGACATTGATACTGCGTTCGGTTTTACATCAGCGCCTGGCCATGGCACTGTTGGCACGATCGTGTTTGCGGACGCTGAGCAGAATGAGGGGGCGGAGCAGGAAGAAATACAGATGGAGGAGAGGGCTGGAGAAATCCGCAACGCCGGTAGTAGTGCATGATGGAACTTATCAGCGTATCAGGTCTGGTCTTTGAGATTGTATTCCAAGCATCCCATTGGTGGTTTATTTATGTAGTACATTCAGTACCAAGACTCGAGGCTCGACAAGAGGGTGTTTAACCGACAATATATTGAACAAACCTTTTTCCCGTAATGCTTACATCTTCTTCCTCTTGAAAGCCCTTCGTGACAAGCACCAGATCGCACTCAACAAACCCACGGGTGGGAGTAACCAGCTGACTATCCATCCCCACCCTACTGCCCTCTCTAATTTTCCGATACACGACATCACCTCTCCGTCGAGATCTGTGAGCGAGCCGGAGTTATCGACGACAAAGTCGGCGTACGCAACCTTGGAGGTAATCGGATCCTGCGAGTTGAGTCGCGAAGCTGCATCAGCGCGCGTGGACTTGTCCCGGGCCATGAGACGCTGAAGTTGGATTTCCGGGGAGCTGCCGAGAACGGGTGAAGCAGCAATGAGGGAGCGAAAGCCTGGGACGTACCAGTACACCACGATGACCCTACCCATCCACTTCCACAGGCCCCCTTCAATCAACAGTGGAACGTCCACCACCGCCATCTTTTCGCCTCTCAGCCAAGCCTGGAGAACGCCCCAAAAGATTGCTCGCGTCACGGCGGGGTGTACGATTCCGTTTAGAAATTTCCGTTTCTCGTTATCATTGAAGATGATGCTACCGAGCTTCTTGCGGTCGATTGGGCGGGTATGCCAGTCTCGCTCATTAGTATTTGAATATATGGCTGAGGCTGGGCCAGTTGGTGTCAATGAAGGGGGCAAGAGCACATCCTTGCCGAAGGCCTTGACGATTTGTTTGTGTCCGCGAGTGCCAGGTTCGACGACTTGCCTCGCAATTAGGTCTGCGTCGATGATTGGGATGTCATGGGAAGCGAGGAGTGCAGAAACAGTTGATTTTCCGGTTGCTATACCGCCTGTGAGACCGACGACTGCATGTTGGAAAAAATCAGAGTGCTGGGAGGTAGCGGAAGACAAGAAGGAGAATACCGAGCATCCGAGCACTGTTGATTAGAACTTGTTCGGATTGTGTTGAGTTCCGACCTTTCAAGTTCTAGACCTTCCCGCCGCGGGCCAATTTGACCCTGTCAGTGGCAATTGAACATCATCATCTGAACCCGAGTTCTTCGATCGACTTGAACCACCTGATAACTTTGTGGTACGTCTCAGTAGCTGCTACAAATCATTTGATTCTAAGAACATCGATGTACATTCGAAGCTGTCGTCATAAAGCCAATACTTGACATCCACACGACCACTATTCAGTAAGAGAACGCGAAACTAAACTTGAAAGAGTCGAGTCCATCACTTCCAATAGGGAGACTGGCGAGCTCGATCTACAGGATAGTTTGCCATCAGCAAATGTATGTCTTTGGATTAGCGAGACTCAACAGTTGTTCCGTTCAGTCTCCACGCCCTACGAGTGCGCAAGTCTTGGATACTGCCGACCAAGGTATCGGCATGCACTACTTGTGGTTTATAATCTGGGAACTTACCAGTAATACCGTCCATCCGGAAAGGGGAAAATGTGCCATACATGGGAGTCCGAAGAGATGGGGCTACCCTCAAAGGCAAAAACGCTAGCCCTATCGATATCTTCTGGGACGTCCAGAGCGTAGTCCTTTTTTCCATCATTCACGAATAACCGATAGCAATCTGGGGCATTATCAAAGTTTTGCACTGTCCACTGAGATGCACGGAAAAGTACGCTGAACCTGGATAATCATAGATCTCGTTGGCAAAACCAGCATACCTTGGCAACCGCACTCTTCGGGACTGCTTTGACAGTTGGTGTGTAGGAATCGTCCAAGCCGACCTTGCATGAACCCTTGAATGGTGCGATTGTGCCAAAAGCCCCAGTGACCGTGACTAGCCTCTTGGACATGGTCTCGAAGGTTGGCATGAGAGAAATCGGGGGCACAACTTGCTTTGAGCTCACGGCGGCGATAGGCCCATCATGAATCGTGACACATCATTCGAGACTTCATCAGACCGTGGAGATGCATCACATGTTGAACTCGTACGTACTACTTGAACAGCTTGACTTCGGGAGAAGCTAATCCGACAGAATGGGCCCAATCATGACTGGAATTACAGCTGAATATCATAGCGATTGATAAGCCGTGCGACTCCATTCAATCAGGCTTATGACGTCACCGACTCGCCCTACATATCATATGCATGCTTTCAGATAACCGGGGAACCCACTCCCCGGATGCTGGAATTAGCAACAACGGTTCGTCGAGGTGGAACCGGATAACGATGACAATCCGGTCTGTCGAACGATTGAGTCACCGTTACAGTAGCTCCCCGTCGAGAATACAAACGAGGATCAGTTACTCCACCACCATCTGACTGGAACGTTCAGTAATATCGACGTCACTTTTGTTCTTGCTTGGGCCCAAGACTGCGCCAAAAAGACCCTTCTTTATGATGCGGATCGTACGGTCCATTCAATTCGATGTTGTGGTGAGTCGGCTTGCGTATAATCCAACAGCCATTCTCCCATTGTAATTGGACCTGGTGATGCTGGTCGTTCCTAGCTCATGCACTGAAGGGCTGGGCAAGGTGGGGAAAATGGCGTATTCCTGAGTGTTCCTTTTACGTATGAATATAATGTACGAAATCGCCCTCATCATTCCAGCTAGAACTTCTGGAAGCATGCTTTACGCCCATCCCTTCCAAACTGCAATGGATCTCTTATCGATCCGAGTAATGGCTCAACTTCGGGAGCCATTTCTTTTGCATCACTGCCAAATCGCAATGAATCCCTTATCGATCCGAGTAATCGCCCCTTGGAATGTTTAGCATCGGTACAGTATAAGTGACATTCGTTTCTCGGGTTTTGGTCAAGGGGATCCTTGCAGTGAACGGCTCTTTCCTCGCATCGATTAACTAGTTGTGCAAACCCAGCCTCTTCATAATGCCACAGGTAAGTATCCCATCATCCTTGTTATCCATCGAATTCTGACCGAACTGTGATGTGTCTCGCTTGCTTTGCATAGGACGGCATAAGCAAGATCGCACTGCGAAATGCCATCGCAAGAATCAAAAGCATCTGTGATCAGAGCGAAGGCAGATCCCAATTCTTTGCCTTCGGTATGGCAGGCTGCTCTTGTTATGTGTATCGAGCGTCTGATGCTGACGTTTTCCACACCACAGGTGGAAGTGGTTACAAAGCCAGCGTTACTCACTACTTTGACAGCAGCACAGAGATTTCAGCTTGCGCTGTTCAACCTGGATCAGTGAAGGATCTACAGGAGATTGTACGTCTCTTCATATAGCTTCTTTGGGAGGGCAGTGCAACCAACATGTAATACTAGGTCATAGCCATTGCAGAGACCCGTGTTCCCTTCGCGGTAAGCTCTCTTTTCTCTTGTCAGGGCAGGAAAATTAACGCCATTCATTTTTATCAAGATTAAATGTGGTGGACATTCCACTAATCCCGGGTTTAGTTCCACGAAGGGCATTCAAGTCTACCTTGTTCGCTTCAACAAGATCACTGTCCACAAGGAGAAGAAGCTCGTGGACGTTGGCGCAGGCTGTCTCTTTGAAGAACTGTACCGCGCGCTGGCCCCTCACAAGCTTAACATTGTCGGTGGCTCAGGTCTCGCGGGAGTTGGGGTAGCGGGCTGGATGCTAGGTGGTGGCTATTCAACCAAGACGAGTCAATATGGGTTAGGAGTGGACAACATTGAAAGCGCAAAGCTCGTTCTTCCGGATGGAAGTCTCAAAGAAGTGAGCGCAACGGAGAACAAGGACTTGTTCTTCGCCATTAAGGTATGGTACAGACTTTTTCTTGGTATACGTTTTGTTGAGCGTGAAGTCTTGTTCTTATTAGGGAGGGGGCAACAACTTTGGCATAATCACCGAATTCACCCTCAAAGCTCACGAACAAGGGAAATACTATGTATGTCTTTCTCTGATGACTTCCCCACTGATGCTCCCTCATGCTAACATACTCTACGTACATAGGACTTTGAACTCACTTACAAAGAAGAACATTACGGTGCAGTCAAGCGTGCCATCGCCAACTTTGTCGAGAAGACCGACAACAAAGCAAACTTGGAGGCTGCATTCAGACGTCACAATAACCCTGAGGGTATTCTGGTCTGTCCTGGCATCTCCTTCACAAACTTGTCGATGGGTTGACCTACCGGCCTGTGCAGAAATATATGACAGTCCATTGCGTATATGACGGCACCCTCCCTGCTCACGACCCGTTTGAAGAGCTAAGGGCAATCGAACACACCATCGATAACTACGGCGACCCATTACCCGAACACAGGCCTTCCGACGTCCAGGCTTACGAGTCGACTACCTCTGAGTCCGCCGAGACAAGCTACTTCCATGTGGCTGACACACTCCGTTCGTTGCAAAATGGGACATACGATCTGAGTGAGCTTCCGGAAGATTTGGCACAACACACCTCGGAGACCGACCAGCCTCAATTCAACATTCTGACATTGAGGTACGCATACATAACGGTATTAGTGCAGCCGTCTAAAGACATCGTGGACGACATCCACAGCGGACAGCTTCACTCGATAACTCAATTCGTAGGCGATGGATCGTTGCAACCTGTCAACCAAGGGTCCAAGCCGCCTACGCGGCCCATGGTTGGCATTAGCCAGTTTCCACGGTAAGTCACACTATAGCTCCGTTCAGCGTTCCACGAACGAGCTCCCGGGTCTCCGTTTCAGTGGTCGCTGGGGCAACGTCATGGTCGACAAATTCACCCCCGAAATCATTTCCGAAATCGAAAAGCAATCCATCGTAAGCAAAACCCATTCATTGCATGCACATGCCCATCCCCACTGACCGCTGCGACGACCACGCGCACGTCGACGTCACTTCACAGGAAGCGGCCGAGGATATCGAAACACACGGCGGGAGGCGTGTCGTTATTAGTTTTTGGCCTTTTACCGGCGCCATGTTCGACCGCGCAACGGCGTCTGCGTGGCCGCACCACCCTGGCCAGCCCAACTGCCCGATCATCGTCTACTTCACCTGGGAGGGTAAGGAGAACGACGCGTTCTGGGTTGGCACGATGCAAGCGACGCTGGTGCGGCTCCGCGAGAGCGTGCACGCGTTACAGCCGTCGTCGAGGGGGCTACCGTACTTTATCAACACGGCGCTCGCGGAATGGACGCACGTGGAGCAGCTTTACCGGGGGCATCTTGGCACGTTGAGCGAGTTGAGGAGCAAGTATGATCCGAAGCGCGTGATGGATCTTGTGGGTGGGTTCAAGATTCCACTTTCTGTGTCGGGTCAGCGCGACTGCCACTGTGGTGATGACTTTGAGGAGTGAGTGGATGGTGCGATGAGACAGGAAGTGTGTAGTATGTACGACAGGAACACCTGTATCATTCCAGAACGCATGCATTGTATTGTATATATCCGGCACTGAACAATTCATGAATTACACCAAAGCGAAAACTTCGTCCAACATTACAACAGCCTAGGAATCGTATATACGCGATACCGACCCACATTGCAACAGTAATGTAACTTGAACTAGCCACATAAAGAAAAATGGAATGAGATGGACAATATTTGACGTTGATCGCATCGTAGGAAGAGCACGTCAGTAAAGGAGATAGGATTGCACCAGGAATATTAGTCGAAGATGGCTCCGATGAAATACAAAAAAAAAAAAAGGGGGGGGGG
>QFEQ01000146.1:359248-432490 GCA_003316335.1 Hemileccinum impolitum | reverse complement strand
GGTTCAGGAACGGGTAGAAGCAGAGACAGAATATACGTATGCAAAAAATGGAGGCGTGAAAATAAACAAACGACCGTGTCTTGCATACCGACGGGATATCAATTGAAAGATGGAAAAAAGAAACAAGCATAATAGGTTAATCAAATATATGAGAAACAAAGGACACATGAAACACTAGTATTGCGCAGCTGGGTGTGGCGGCGGCGGAAGCCGAACCTGCCCATGCACGGGCTCTATTGCGAACCGCGTGTCGTACCCCAGCCCAGGATCAAACGGCGAAAACGGGCGCATTTCCAGGCGCGGGTTGGATACCGGAGACAGTATCCGCGGGTGCACAGGCGCAAAGGAGTCGAGCGCGCTCGACGAGCCTACGCCGAGGGTGTCGTAGTACCGTCCGCGTAGATCGGCTTCCCGTGTTTCCTGGATATATTCGACAGGAGGACGGGGCATCAATGGGGGTGGAGGTGGGGTTTCGCTCTTCGGGGTTGCAGTGGCATACGGGTGGCGCGACGGGGCTTCGGGTGCATGGCCATCAACCGAGCCCTGTCCCTCGGCTGCGTACTTGGCACGCAATTGCGCTTTCTCCTCGGCCGCTGTCAAGGGCTTGATTCCGTTCACAGTAGGGGGTACGGGCGGGGCGCGAGAGCCGTTAACGCGCGGAGGTGTCTGTTTGGGCGCCGGACGTCTTGGTTCCTGTTCTAGTTGTTGTTGCTGTTGTTGCCGTTGCCGTTGCTGATGCAGGAGTGCAACCCTTTCCTGTTCGTCAAGTCTAGCTTTCAAGATCTCCTTTTCCGACATCCCACCATTTTCTTCAGGCGGTGGGCCAGTATACGAAGGCACCTCTTCCGTGTATGAAAATGGGTCCTGGACCTGGGCTTGACCAGCAAGGGCGGCAGCATCTTGAGCTTCGTACTGTCCCCTCAGCCTCTCCTTCTCGTCCAGGAATTGGGATTGACTGCCGCTACCCGACGCTTCGAACGGAGGAGGCAGGTCCGATCCAGCCGTATGGTTTGCATCGTTGGGCTCCGGGTACAGAGTATCATAGGATACAGGTGCAGTATGCTGATCTGAGGAGCCAGTAACAAGACCCTCCCTGGACGTAAACTGTGTGTTCTGACTCCGATCCACGGCGAGCTTGGCTTTGTGGTAGCGTCTCAGCGCCGCTTTCTCTTCCTCAGCGGAAGGATAGTGGGGCATGCGCGTGTTCGTCGACGACGGAGGACTGGGTGGTGTAGCCTGACTACTTGGCGAGTCACGACCATTGGCGTTGGGGGTGATGGAGGAGAGTGCTTTTTGGTACATGGCGGCACCTGGCGAGACGGCAGGGCCCGCCACAGCGTTGGACGGGAAAGGTTTGTCGCGAGGGGATGGAGAGTTTGCTTCCGAGCTACTGCGGCTATCGATAGACGGCGAGGAGACACCATGCGCCTGGGTACGTTTTGCAGTTGCTTGGGCCTGTTCGTATAATCGCACCTTTTCAGCTTCCGCCGTTGGCCAAGGGGATGACTTCTTGGGTGTAGTGGGTGCAGAGGTTACAGACGAGATCTGATCCTGTATCAGTTCAAGCGGAAGAACAAACGACAAAAGCATCTGTCTCACATCGCTAGCGGCAGTTGCGTTCGCCATCGCAGCCGTTCCTTGTACCTTTTGCACTCTCGCCACGGCATTCTCGTACAAAAGCTTCTTCTCTTCTTCAGCAGTGGGCCACGCCTTCTGCGCGGGGCGCGTGGGGGTCATCGGTCGTGCGGCTCTGAGTACTTGGGAGCTGATACCTTCCTCAGCATCTTTCTCGCTAATGTTTGCGATCGTCAGCCGGTTCTGAGCATTTGCACTCGGTCGTCTTCGACCGACACCGGGCATCCGCGGCTCTGCGACAGCCTGACCCTCCTCTACACCACCCAGAAGAGAATCTTCCTGAATACCTCCCAGTCCACTTCGAGAACTTGGCTGGTTTGAAGAACCATATCCTGGATGATCGATGGTTCCCGCCAGTTTGGTTCCAGAACCACTTCCTAGAGCTCCGAGTTCATTCGTATCCAGAAGTAGGTTTGCAGTTCCATTGTGTCCTGTCGGTGCGGTGCTGTACTGAACGGATTGTTTGGGCGGCGCGGGAGGAGAGCGGGAGTTGATACCGATCTCGTTGATGCCAGTGACTCGGTTAGATGAGTTCTGGAGGTAAGAATCAGCTGTCAGAGGTCGAGTGATAGATGTCGTAATGGGTACAGTTGCCGCCGGGCTCGAGGGCGAAGTTACGCATAGGCTGGGTGCATGGCCAATACGTCTGCGAGACAGCAAGGTCAATCAGCATATATGCGGGAAGATGACAGTTCCCACAACGTACCTAATAGCTTCCTCGGATACATTCCTACAATCATTTCAATCAGCCCTATTCTTGGACGAAGGTTTTACCAACTCTACTCACCGAGGCCAGTTTGATACAATAACAGGCAACTCCATCGTGACGCTCTGCATCGACCCCATCCACGCCCTTACAACGATGACATAAGTGATGTCGATATGTCTGGCTGCATTCAAGGTTGTCGTCGTGTGCGTGTTAGGGATTAAACACCCCAACTCGGCTTTGTGTTGTGCTCCATTGCACAGTGTTACGTTCAGAGGGACTTTTTGTTCGCCAATGTTGGCTACCTTGGCTTGGGGTCCACTGCGTTTCGAAGATGCATGGGGGCCAGCACGAAAGATGGTGGTTTCTTTCAACGTGAACTCGAACCCACGGAGTAGGACTGGGTGGACGGCATCAGATTTGAGGATTGCCATGATGGCGACACGATCGCCAGGGCCATAGCACGTCCGTCCGCGGTCGACGGTGAGGTGAACGCCATCTTGATGTACGGTGCGTGATTCGGGTTGTGAGTAGACGGGCCAAGTGGAGTGTAATTCGTGTTTGTCGATAATAATTGTCGTCGCTTGTGATATGACAGCCGTTTTGCGGCGTTGAAAAAAACCCCTAACGATGATAAGAGATGAAACGCGGATCATTTAGGAAAGGTACCCACTTTTTGCCGAGTGTGCATACGGTCGCAACGAGTTCGTATCGAATGCCGGCTGCAGGGAGTGTTTCAGCGATACGTGATAGAAGCCACAGGGACAATCAGCTGACCGCCTCTCTCTAAAGCAATGCTAGGCGGTATAGACTCTGGAATGCGAATCAAAAAGGGGAGATCTTGCTATCAACGCATCAACCACCATCATGATATCAGCCATGCCTGATGCACAGGAGAGAGTACATTACCACGCACAGATTGTAGCACCGAGTAATCTTCACTCGATTGCCAGAGCGAGATGGGGCTGGGTCCGACATGATCAAAGTAGGAATTTGCTTGACCTCCGCCTGGGAGCGTCTCGATCTTTTTGAGTTCGACGCGTACCCACTTGGCTTTGGCGCCTGCAGGTCCCACACGGACTTCAACAGCCTACCATGCATTGTGGGACAAGGGTTCGGGCAGTGAGAGAAATTTGTGAGAATGAAATGGGATGAGGTGGGTCGGTGAGCAAGCGCAGAGAACCGTGGAAAAAGGACGACATACGCCTTTAACGGCTGCTTGTGGCCGGTCCCTTGCACCGGGGGGGATTCCAGGATAACCTATACGTCGTACGTTGGACGCCAGTGCCGAACACGTGTACGATTTTTTGAATTGTTTGGCCGTTCAGTATTCAGACCGCAAAGGCAAGTAAACGGAGCGTCAGACGTGTGGAGAAACCCAGACATGCAACGGGCACCCACCGACTACAAAGTCGACGTTGGGAGGGGGTTGAAGGGCACTTTATCGCAGAGCCGTGTGAGTCAAGTGTAATGGTGATTTGAAAGAGATTGCTCGTACATCCTCACGTTGGCCATTTTTCCTGCAGAGTCGATCTTTGAGGGTAAAATAGCGACCGGTGAGTTGGTAAAAAGAGCGTCGAGGAAGGAGAAAAGGACGACACGAGGGTCCTTTTGGGCTACGTGGAACTTGTTGGATGATCGCCGCGTGTGAGTGAGTGACCCTTCAAGCGACGCTCATCGCTGCAGACACCAGCCTGGTCGTTGGTGGACGCGCTCTTAATCTTTTTTGGCTCAAGGAACGATCCGTCGTATAGCCCCGCTTAAAGACACAGCCCCGCTTAATAAAGTGCATCAAAACTTGTACTCCTTGCCCCTCTTCATCTCCCGCTCCCTGTCCATCTTTTGTTTCTTCTTCGCCATCTCCTTTGCAACCATGTCCGAAAAATCCTCCTTGGATCCGACAACACCAGCAGACCCACGCGAGTGTTGGTCGTACTTGCGACGCAGCTCTTCTTCCGAGAGGCCCTCCAGCTCACTGGCATCCAGCGACACTTCCACACCATTCGCTTTTCGCTGCCATCCATCAGTCAAGGGGACCAGCTGTGTGATCGTAGCTCAACGTACCTTTGTCCCTCTCTCATCTCCTAATACCGGTATGGGCGCGCCAGACACTCCGGTAACAGCAGCGATATCGTACCCTCTCTCGCTTCCCACAAGTCCCCGCACCGACGTCTGCTTCTCCGGAACAACCTGGTACAATGACCGTGGACCGGTATCCTCTTCTCTCTCCCTCGTCGATGCCGTCTTTCGCAGCTCCAGGAAGTCGGGCGTCTCGAGACCTCCCGCGACGGTCGATACGACAGACGTAAGACCCGACGGCGTTTCGAGTCCCGAAGGCGTCTGCAGGCCGTCCGCGGGGGTAGCAGCTTCCGGCGCTTCTTCAGCTTCCGACTCCTCTTCTTCCTCTTCTTCCTCTTCCTCTTCTGCTGGCCGTTTAGTAGATATTCCATTACGGCTGGTAATAGACACTTACCTTCCTCAGGTTCAAGCTCACCCCATGAGTTCTTGTCGATTGGTTCGCCAATCTGTGGAAAATGAACGACGTGAATACACAACAGTCATCCCATTCACTCCGTATACATACATTCACATCGGTGACTTTGGGCAACACACCAAAGACATCACCGTACAGCGGTCGGTTGTACTCGTCCAGAGGTGGCTTGCCCCAACCACCTGGATGGAAACCCCACTGCGCACCTTCTGGTATAGGTGCATTCAAACCCGGTATGCGCAGCGTTGGGTAACTCGGTGGAGGGCCAAATCGCTGCATGCTGATGAGCCACGGAGGAGGTGCAAGAGGTGGGATAGACAAGGCTTCCACGAGCTCAGGTGACAAATCACCTGGCTGCTTCTCCTTCAATGATGTCTCAAATTCTTTACCCTCGTAGTACCTGCGCAAGGGGATCAAATCAATACATCACCTTTGCAAAACTAAGAATGCGCTCACATTTCCCCGAATCCTGTCACCACAGGTTTTGTTGCAAACTTGAAGAACGCATCGTGCAATTTCTGGTAGTCGATATCTATCTTGCCCATCTTCGGTTGAACCCGCTCCCTCGTCTTCGCTTTGAGTGACATGTTTGCTTCCTTCTCCTTGATCGCATCCCTCATTGTAGCGATACCGGTGTCTGCAATATATGATGGCAACTGAAATGGTGGCTTCTCGATACCTCTCTTGCCCTGAAGGTAATCCCTCTTGGCGCTCCAGTGGGCGGGAATAGGTACCGTGTTCCTATAACATTTGAGATGTAAAAGCAGTCTTGGATCTGCGGCAGAAGGGTCCGTCCATTCAACTGCCTCCGGTTTCGGAACAAGCTGTTTCAGTTCGGCGATGGTAAGTCGGGAGAGTTTACGTTTCTTCTTTTTCGAAAGAGGTTTCTTGGGGGCGTCTGAATTGTCGGAATCAGCGTCGGAAGCCATATCGTCGTCCGAGTAAATGACTTCGCCCTTGTTAGGCTCGGAATTCTTGACCTGCACACGGCGAGTAGGATGTCAACTTGGTATTTTCGAAAAGTCGGAGGATGTGGAGACGCACCTCCGAGAAGTCAGTACGAGCCTGGAACTTGGCAAAGATGTCGGAAAAGGCCTCGAGGGCCGGGTCTTTGACATCCAGCTGTTCAACCACGTACTCGACATTGTCATCAAAGACCACCGAGCGCTCTTTTTTCACGCGGATGTCTCCGTTCGAGGCGGCGCCATTTGGTTCCTGCGTGCACGGGGCACCCAGCGTCAGGTGCCATCTGCGGGGAGGAAGATAGACAGACTCACCGGTGTCGTCTGACTCGAGGCTACAACTGCCTTCTTCTGTTTTGCTTTGGCGCGGCGTAGCTGGTTTCTGGATTTAATGGCCTTTGTGTTTGTAGCAGGGGCTGCAGTTATACCGTTCACTGCAGTAGGCATCGTTGCGATATCTTCTATATCAGATAAAAGGTCTTGTCGCTGTCGTGATATGTCTCGAGAACGTGCACGACGATGGCAAACGAGTTCCCGACGTCGAGGTAGGCGATGAAGACTGCGAATTTCTCAAAGAAATTAGGTAATCCAATGGAGGGACAGGTCACGTGGTCATCCTACTTTTCCCACGGTCCAAGCCGAACCGCAGTTTCCGAGAAAGTTTCCTTTGTCCACCTTTCTTCCACTCTACCACGGCGACAACATGACAAAGAAAAAGAATAAGCAGGTGCGTTGATCCTACCATAGACAAAAGGCTCATCCGACCGACTATATGCTAGATCATCCGGCCATGGTGCTGGTATTGCGAACGAGAGTTCGAGGACGAGAAAGGTACGTCTTGGCCTTGCTAGATACGAGTGTTATCTTGACTAGTGCTTCTATGCAGTCCTCATGCAGCACCAAAAAGCAAAGCATTTCAAGTGTAATCTGTGTCCTCGGCGGTTAAACACCGCAGGAGGTCTGGCGGTTCATATCCAACAAGTGCACAAACTCGAACCTGAAAAGTGAGCGGTCTTTTCCTTTTGGTTTCGTTGCCGATCTCACATCCATTCTTCTCTTATAGCCTTCCACGCATCGAGAATGCACTTCCTGGTCGTGATGGCTACGAAGTCGAAATTTTTGGCATGGAGGGTATTCCTGCGCCCGATGTAGCAGATTATAAGCGTCGCAAAGAGATTGAACTCGGCCTCGCAGCAGGCTCAATTTCTCAACCACAGCCCAAACGACCCAAAGTGATGAACAAGCCTTTATCAGAGGATGAACTTCGTGCTCAGCTTGAGGCCCACAGAGCGCTCATGGGCGCTGGTTCCAGTGATGCCTCTGCTACCGCTCCAAGCGCATCCGAGGGTGGAGCGGTGTATGGCGCACCTCCTCAAGCATACATGGCTCCTCCCATGCCTATGATGCCAACACCTCCGACCGGAGTATCACCACAACCCGGGATAGTTCCAGGTGCGCCACCCACTCCCTTCGTCCCTCCAGGAGGTGCACCTCCTGTAGGGGCATTCCCAGGTGCGCCACCTCCATTCCCTCCCCCCTTCCCCGGTGTACCTGGTGTACCCGGCTTCCTACCTGGGTAAGTCCATACCTCGCTTGCAAGGTTTGTCTGCAATTCGTTTGATTGATACTGACAATTACTTTTTGTCTTGTATCCGTGTATTATAACGACATCTAGACCTCCACCGCCCGGATTCCCGATGCCCCCTCCAGGCATGATGCCTCCCCCACCTGGTATGCTCCCTCAAGGTACGCCCCCCTTCCAACCAGGCATGTCTCGTCCACCACTTGGACCTCCTCCGGCATTTGTCTCCGCTGGTTCTCCTTTCCCCGCCTCTGGTATAAATGGAACTGGGACACCAACCACTCCTGCCGCGGGTAATGGTATACCAGCGCCCGCGCCACAGGCCAAGCCAGTGCCACCTGCTGGGTCAGCATCTGGCCAAGTTCAACCACCATCACTTGTACTTCCGAATCCAGCCCTGGAACAGAAATATACGCCGTTTAAGAAGAAAACAGAGCTCAAATATGCAGAACCTAATTTCTCTCCCGTACGTTGCCTTGTCTTCTTTGGTTTGAACCAATACTGATTCAGAGCTTTCCGTTGCACAGGAAGAGAAACGTGCACATACGACTCAGTATTACTTTGCCAAGGAATCGACAAACACAGCGCCATCAACGTTAGCAATTGGCGGTCTTGCTCCGGAGGAAATGAGAGGGAAGAAGCGTGCGAGGGCCGAGGATTTCCTTTAGATTGTTCTCCCGCGTCGGTCTTGGTTTCTTCGCGAACGTTGCAGGTCGCAATGAGTGGTTGGTTTTTTGCAGGTTTCGGGCTCGGGTCATGTTGTCGAGAGAAGCATTTGGGAAGAAAGAGGGTTAGAAAAGGAGTTGTTGGTGAAGACGAACGATGGAGACTTGATGACCCAGTCCGTCCCGTCCATCTTTACTATCCTCCATCTCCGAGCATTCCGCACTCATCTGATCTTCTTCATGAACACCTTTTTCCTCCTCGATCACCAACTCCCCTCTGGTGGTTCACTGTCAAACATGACGTTGACCTGATCCCGAATGAAAAAAAAGACATGTACACTCATGTGGTACGAACCTCAAATTTTCCAATGTCTCTCTCACGTCTTCTTTTTCCCCATAATTAACCGTGTACAAAGTGGGCGGACGTCATCACCATTGCGTTGTGTTGTGTGGCACGGTCGGTTCGTTTTCCATTATGGACCCTATTTTCTTCCTTCCCCTTTTCCCCCGTCGTTTAGTTTTATGTTTTTCGCCCTCACTTTAAAAGATAATATGAATATACCATTGCTATGATACAGTGTGAGTCCGGGTCGTAGGCTGCTTGTGCACGGAGATCGCGACATGTCAGCTTGAAGTATGAGCACTGGTCATCGAAGTGCTCAAAACGAGTGATGAAGATTATTAAAAGCAAATGGGTCTTGGGAGATGACCATCACGGGTAAGGTCAATGGCAGCCGAGCTTTTACGAGGTATCTGAAAGCTGTTCGAGAGCATGGCTTTCGGGATCATCACGAGTGAGGCCATCACTGAGATTCTCCTGAGCTACGAACGCACTCGAAAGCGCAGGGTTAATGCACAGTAGTAGGGACGACTTTACGTCGATGCTTCAAGTTGTGGGCCAAGTTGTGGCTCGCTGGATTCCGCGTCGTGCCTCGCGTATATCTCGTCCTCGACCACTCGATCACCATCTCGTTCGCTCATTATTGACTACTTCGATGGTGCAGACTAGACGAGCGGCCCAGCGAGCTGCCACTGGCAAAGACGAACCCAAGTACGACTCGACAGTGGACGTCAAACCTAAAGAAGAGTATACAAGCCCGAGGCGATCACCCAAACGCGCTAGTACCAGTCGGAATGTGCCCGAACGTGAGTCGTAATGATCCCTGGCATCTTGAACAGACATGTACTGTTACACAGTGAATGATGCAGATGCTAGCCCTACGAAGCGACCGCGCAAAGTGCGGCAAAGGGAAAACAGCTTGAACACTATCCCAACACCATCTGATTTCGCTGCGCGTGTGTCTTCGGCTTGGAAAGTCGGTGCGCACGTCTCTGCAGCTGGGGGTGTAGAGAATTCGATTGTGAATGCGGCGCGCGTCAGGTGTGTAGGCGCCGAGCGTCTCCTTTGTCTCTTTCTCAATGATGATGGTTCTCGGACGTACCTCTGCAGGGCCAACGCATTCGGTTTGTTCGTCAAATCCCAACGTAAATGGTCCTCTCCCCCTCTAACAGACGAAACCGTCGCGTCTTTCAAAGCACGCATGAACGCGTTCGGGTATGACCCGAAACACGTTCTTCCCCATGGAAGCTACCTAGTCAATCTTGCAAACCCTGACGAGTGAGTACCATGTATACGCTCGTAGAGGACCATGCGCTTGAGCATGATGCATAATACCAGAGCGAAGCGTCAAAAATCATATGCATGTTTTCTCGATGACCTCCAGCGATGTGAACGACTCGGCTTGATGTTGTACAACTTTCAGTGAGTGTTGATCGTCATCTTGTCCTATCGACGATTGCATATACATATGCTATTTACGCATCGGAAAAGCCCAGGTTCGACCGTCGGGAATGCGACCAAGGATGCGTCGATATCTCTTATCGCTCAATGCTTAAACAGGGCACATAAAGAGACATCGTCCGTGATAACAGTCATCGAGAACATGGCAAGTACTCTTCTCGATCAGTACACCGAGCTGGTGATGATGTTATGCTCTCATTAGTCTGGTGCGAAGAATATTGTAGGCTCCCAGTTCACGGAGCTGCGAGACATTATCGAACAGGTTGAAGACAAGTCGAGAGTTGGTGTGTGTCTCGATACATGTGAGTGCTTGGGTCGGCATAGTGCTGTTTAGTTGTTCATGGAATTGCGTATGTATAGGTCATCTATATGCAGCCGTGAGAATCTTTGTCTGCTCACTTGGGACATGGATGCTGATGTACAGCTACATAGGGCTATGATATCTCTACGAAAGCAGGTTGGGAGTGAGTCTTGTCTTCATTTGTACAAGACGTCCTTGATCACTCAACACTTCGACTACCGACAGTGCAACGCGTGAGTCTGGGGCTGCATATCAGTTACACGCACCATAGACTCCGGACCTATTATTGATAGTGACGACGTTTGACGAACAAGTTGGACTGTCATATCTCTGTGGAATGCACCTCAATGATTCCAAGACGCCCCTTGGATCAAAGAAGGATAGGCACGAGAACATTGGGTTGTAGGTTGCTGCCCACTAAGAGGTTACTCTAGCTAACTCGGATCCACGCGCTTCTTCTCGCATTGCAGAGGTACACTCAAGCTCTCAGCCTTCCTCACGATTCTTTCAGACCCTCGGGTGCAACATATTCCTCTCATACTCGAGACCCCGACGTTTGAGGCTGTAGAGGTGTGGGAGTGTGAGATCAAAGTGTTGAATATGTTGTCAGAGGTCGGGGCAGATTCAGGGTCTGATGTGGAAGAAGGGGACACAAGCCGAGAAGAGATGCTCGAGGACATGGTGGATGACATTCGGAGTGTCATCCGCGAATACCGGGATCACAAGGAAAAAGCTGGAAAGAAAAAGACATCGGGCAGCAGCACGTCCAAATCGAAAGCGCGGGCAAGAAAACAAAAAGCAACTGATAATGAAGAAGGGAACGAAGCGACCGATTCCGATGATACACAGTCGTGCGCGGAACACTGAATATGGCGGAAACGAGCGGGGTACCATTCATCGTATCTGTGTTTTCCTTGTCTACCTCTGCGGCTATTCCGAGTCTCTGTACCTCAGGATAGGTACTGGAGTTAATCCTGTATTTTATAATCATCATGCACCAAATACTCCGACCATATCATGTTACAGAATACCACTACTGAATATTGAGCGCTTGAGCTTGAATCAGTGTCTGGTAGATAGCGGAGATGTGAAAGATGTTCTAGCCAAGAGTAGGTCGTCTTCGTGCTCCGACTTGACGCTGTCATTCAAGTTCAATCAACATGGCCCACAGGGAGACTGATAGTGCCGACTCCCAGATGACCAGTTCTCTTCTTCTTTCGACAAAGTGGGTCCTTGATGCCAGCCGGGACCCCCCTGTGTATACCCGGTGACCCGAGATGACATCCGCCGTGAGAACATGTAACGACGCGGCGTGTCGAATAGGAAGAAGACGTCGGGTCCTTTACCAGGAGCGACATGTTCCACAATACTAGTCGCGTCGACCGGAAAACGATGGACGACGACCACATGTCGTTACACGCTTTCTCCGAATAGCATGATGACGCAGAGAACGATTTACGACTCTTTTTCGCCAGTCACATTGGTCTCGGATTCATTACGGTACTCATCCTATCCATCGGTAGCCGTCTTCTGATTTTCTCTCAGATGCATTGGCCGTTCATTCCGAATAGACAAGGGGGATGTCTTCAGAGGGTGACCGGTAGGTGCGTTTCACAGGGTCTCTTTCATGTCAGCAACCACCGTAAAGCCCTATTTTACCAGGGTTATCGTCAGGATGGGGCAGGTGATGTGACCCGCTCCCACTGTAGTTGCGATCTGATACATCAAACACAACAGATGAACCTTCCACCGGGAAAGGCTTCGCGTGGTCCACTCCGGCATCGTCAGTATGGCGTGTGTCACTTGACGTATGAAGGTGGTGGGTCTCCATCTACGCTGCACATATACTCACTGTTAGACGGGCTTCGATCCGTCCGCGCCAACTTAGTTTTCTGCCGTAGGGAGACTTGTTGTCGATACGATCAAGCTCGCGCCGGTTGCATTCGTCGCATACATGGTGGGCACCGTCTGGAAATCAACCTTTACGGCGTGTTGTTCGATAGGGTATATCGTTCTCGTCATTTGGACGAGTGGTGTTTCCTTCATTCCCAGTAGCTCGGCGGTGGGGCGCTGTCCCTTGAGGCGTGCCGGTTTCTTGGTTCTGCTGTGGTTTGATCAACGTCCACATTGACCGCATACAATGAGTGTTTCAGCAGCGATGTATGTCGTAGTGGCTGACTCTACTCAGTATTCGACCGCCAGAAGTCTTGACCAAGTGATTTGGAGTGTACCTTATACCTCAACTGATACGCGATACAGCTTTTTCGTTTCTGCTTCATGTCTCTACTAACAATCCTATTTTTCTGGCAAGTTTGAGGGTTGATCCACTCTCCATACAAGGCACGCCATGTGTTCGCGGAATATCTGTAGAGCTAATACATAACCACACTTGTGTACTGACATCTTTCTAGGCCAGGGACGGTTCGAGTCCGAGTTTCCTGTCGTTTTTCAATTCAGTTGGGTCAGTTCATCCACCGTACCCTGGATCGATTTGCCAGGTGTTTGTACTGGTACACGCTATCTCCCGTAAACGGGATCCGCAACAGGAGATATCATCAACGAAGCAATGTGCGCGCTGGACCCCAGCGTCAAAACACCATCCTGAGCGCGTTCCGCAGGTTGTCGATCTGTGGCGTGCTCGTCGTCGTCACACACCAGCTTCACCACCTCGTTCACAAGGCCGATCGTATCTTGTATCTTTCATCCATGCCTCCGCGTCAGCATCATCTTTGAGCTGATAGGTATTGACTTGGACACCACCCTCGCGCTTTTCAAGGAGTATGAAAGGTCGGTCTCTCTTGTCTGCGCTGTGTTGCTTCTCTCTTTCTTCCCTCAAATCCAGCGTCCTTTGTGTGATGTACGACATGCATTGTGTGAACGTGAATACAACACTGTACATTAACATACGTGCGCTATCTTCGAGAACCAAATGTCACTCGAGCGCGTTGTGTTGACACTTGTTTACATGACTCGACGATTTCCTCTCGTGTAGCCTTGCCACAACGTATTTCTGAATGCGATCGAGACAATTCTCCTATGACACCTTTCTCGGGTTGCCTTAATGTGTTCAAAGCGCTAAATGCTGCTCATGCCAAATCAAACACAGTATGTGACATAGATTGGACCCAAGATAACCATAGCTGATTGATCATGAGAAATTTCGACCGCCATCGCAAGTCCACTGATACGAATCACCAATTATGACCATTGCCACAGATCTGTACAATGTTCGACTGCTGTGTTAGAATAGTCAGACGGTAATGTAACACCAATGTCCATCGGCGTAAATTTTATCTCATATTGTGATTTATTCCAAGTCGATGTATTGTGCAAATGACTCTGACATGCCATCCAAGTACTAGTCCAACAAAATTCCCTGGCGGTCACTCCACAGTCAAGCATAATAACACTGGAGACTATTGTTGCTAAAGTATAATGTCGGCTACAATACATATTGGCCCAAACCTTTGGCAAACTTCGATCTTCCCAGGAAGAAGCCTGAAGATGGGTGATAATCAGCGAGTTCCCTCATTCTTTTGATGCAGCCCACGCTGAATAGCACTACAGGACCGCCATCTTACTCTTCTCCCGCTTATTGCATGATGGGGGCAGTACCATGCGACACGGTTTGTCTGAACCTGGTATCTAGCTTTCCTACCAGCGTTGGCTTATATGTGCAGCCCCTTCTAGACTCCATTCGTCAAATACCACCTCATTCTTTCCACATCTAAGTGTTTCCGCATATCCTCTCAATCAAGCTCATGGCTTCCACTCTGCAGTCAGCTGTCACCAGCATTCAGATCAATAACTATGCGTCTCGTATGCTCGTTGACCTTGTGTTTTCGATATTTTGATCTTACTCACCTTCCTAGTTGCAGTCCTCACTGCTGTCGGATATGATTATAGTAAGTCATGTATTTCTGTATATTCTTTACATCAGATGAACCTCAGCATTGCCAGTCCTGACCTTCTCGGATGAAGTATGTCTCACAATCATCCACATATGACACATACATCTCACCGGTTCACACTTTCTTTAGATCGAATACATTTGGGTCAGCAGACATGTTTGCTAGACCCCTCATATGTTCTGATATGGCCACAGAACAAGCCCTGGACAAGGGTCTCTGCTCTATTTGTGCTTGTATGTATCTGGATGGTGTCCGCAACATCTACTAGGACTGATCTTTGTTAACTTCAAGGCACGTTATTCCGGCCTGTGTTTCATTATCATGTATGTCTAGCGTGCCGCAAAATATTAATTGATCACTGACTGATTCACTAGACTTGGCTGCTTCTGTATGTTCAAAGATACTAATTCCGAGTCTGTCGGGCTGACAGCATGATTACAGGGGGAAGTTCTTTTTTACCTGGCCCTGCAAAGGTGATTCTGATTACTGACAAAAATACATGATGTTCAAACTATTATTAGACGTACGTGCTCATCTTCATCTTTTACTGATCAACGACAGTTGACGACATTCAAACAGCTGTGAGTACATTTATTCCATTTTCCAACGTCTGCTCTGCTCAAGGACTCTTCAAAGGCGAAATTCTTTATATTTTTGCCCAATGGGCTGGATCTATTTTCATTGGTGCTGCAGAATGTATGCTTTCATTTCAGACTGGGCGAGATAATCTGATAGGCATTGACAGTGACAATGATCCTCCATGTGTGGGCATTGTACAATCGATCCAGGTCCATCCTTGGTGCTCTCCTCACATTGTACTCCCTCGAAATGATATCCAAGCTAGTTTCAAGTGTTTTAGTCAGCATTCAGAAGTTGACCGTAGGTGCGCACAGCACGGCTTAACATCATGCATGCTACATGACAGAATATATGTTGTCCCAATCATATAGTGACTACTGCTCAGGTGCTTGATTTCTCGTTTTGCGAGCAGCAATATGGTTCTCCCATTTGGGGCGAAATTGCAAATGCAACCCAGATTGCACTTGGTGCACTAATGTGTCTGCTTACCATCATCAAATTCATCAGAGAAGCGCTTCAAATGTACAAGGCAACAAAGCAATTCCGCCTGAACCGTTACATGATGCTCCTCGTGAGGGAAGGCATGATCTACTTTGTTGCGTATGTCCATGTTTCGTCCTATCCTCTCCCATGCAACTAGGCTAACAATGAATGTTGGTAAATAGTGTCCTGATAATGTCGCTCATCAACACACTGCATAATACGGCGGACATTCCAATGAACGGATGGTGGATACTACTGGGTTTGGTAGAAGATATACCTCCATTCACGCTCGTCCCCCGATTTATCTTGAATTTGCGAGCTCTGTATGCGCGCGATCTTCAAGGCAGACGTGGAAGTGACATTGACTCCGCATTCGGTTTGTCATCGGGGTCCATTCACGGTGCTGCAAGCGCGATCGTGTTTGCGGACGTTGGGCAGAACGAAGAGGTGAAGCAGGGAGAAGAAATCCGGATGGTAGACGGGACCGGGGAAGATCGCGGTGCTAGTGGTAGTAGTGCATGATGGTATTCATGGAGAGTAATGCCTCGCGAGAAGTTTGTGGTCGTAGGGGCTCCCTTTCTTGCTTCTGTGTTTTGAGCTGCATCTCTCTTTTCATGAGTCCGTTCTTGGTTGTATGTGACGCATGTGGTGGTCGTGATCCAAGTCCCGATGGCACGACTCAGACACATCCGGGTCAATCTGTATTATATGTACTTGTTCAAAACGTTTATGACTAGAAATCATACATACCTCTCATTCCTATCTAGACAATGTTTCAATCGACGCGCGGCACGAGAGGGCAGTAAAAGAAGGAAGAAACTGGATTGCTCATTATCGAAATTTATTGCGCGTTGCATACATCGACCTAAATTCGTATACGATACCGGGTATTACCAGGACAGTATGACCTATAAACGAACTGAACCAATCCGTTGACTCATCTTTCGCCATCGAGACCCATAATAAGGAAGGAAAAGGGGGAAGGAGGAGACCCGAACCCAAAGATTGGATCAAACATTGCATGAAGCCATCTTGCTGCGCCATGCTCTTTGAAAATTGACCATCTAGCCGAGGACAGTCCGATAACTGCGTTCAAGGTCAAGCACACGCTCATCAGGACCTCCTTCACTTGGGCACGAAGCGTGTCGTCCTGGGCCTGCAGTGGCGCAATCCTTTGTTGTAGTACAGAGACGGAGTTTTGAAGACTTGTAGACATTGCCTGTAGGGCGGCGGACTGGGTACCAAGAGACGCAGTCTGTGACTGGAGGGTATTGAACCGAGAGTGGAGGGCGATCGTCTGGTTTGGAGAGTGGTCGTATGTGAAACGGGGGTGCTGGTCTGAGCGTGCAATGATTCACGAGACCAGGGGAACCTGCAGAGACAGCAGAGGGATGAGGGCACATTGTTTGAGAGGGATTTTCGAGCAGCGGGTACTTTGCGCGTGGTGTGGAAATCGGGATGGCGGAAACTCCAGGAATGTTCATTGAACTGGACGTCGTCTGTGTTCTTGACCTGGAATGTGGTGGGTGAGTGCTCCGGGATGGGCGGGCCGTGAGAGAGACGGATGAACCGATTGAAGTGGCCCCCTTGGGATCTGACCTGATCGTAGCAAGGAAGCACGAGCGGACGAAAAAAGAAAGGAACCCAACGCTCACCTTGTGAAATTCATGCTTGTTCAATTGGCGAACAAACGACGCAAAGTTGAAGCGGCGAGGGAGGATCGGTTTTGTAAACTCGTTCATGTTCTATGAAACGAGGCATTGATCGCGTGTCACGGGTGTCTGATGCAACCAGTACAAATTCATACCTTGACAACAAAGCGATCGCCATTTTGTAAACCCACGAGACGACATGGGAAAACGACGGAACCTCGAGCATCCTGGAAGTGCAATCGTGAGATGCAGGCGTATCGGCTGAAGCAAACAACGTACTTGTCCAGTTGCTTGACAAAGTCGAGGTGGCAGGCATGTTATCGTCCGCATCCATTGTGCCGGGGGAGTTGCTCGTGCTTCATCTGTCTGACTCTGCGATGTTGAGCCGAGCTGATTGTAATGCGAGGGATGGGTTTCATTGCGTGAACGAGGGGTGCGGTGCCTCGCAGCGGGCCAAGGGAGAGAGGGGGGAATGCAGGATGGTGACCATATGAGGGGAGGCGGCCAGAGTGGCGGTAGGGTATTCACGTTGGAGCGGGAAGTGAAGCTGAGGGAGGCGGAAACACGGGAGAGTCCGGTGGGCCCTGCGATGGCGGATCCATTGTGCGTGTGCGGGTGCATCCGAGCACGAGTTTCATCGATGCGCGGACAAAGACAATCGAGAGGATACCCCTCCTATGATTGCTTCTCGACCGACAACGGCAACGGCAATGACGATCACGACGACAACGATCACGACAACGACGATGGAGTGGATGAACTTGTGCCGTCCAGACGCTGGCACCACCACCCAGGTACATTACCGACCATCACACCGTAAGTACTTCCTTCAACCCTCGCACCCTTTCTGAGCTTTTTACCTACGATCCCCAGCTCGTTGACGCCAACCCACCACCACACCTGTGTTCGACCCCCAGTACTTGTCCTAGCGGCGTGCATCACCACAGCAATACGTACGTTCATATCCTTCTTTTCGTGACCATACTTATTCAACTGACGTGCCTGTCGCCCCGTCGTCGCCATCGCACCTTCTCCCGTCGAGCCTAACGCGACAACCCGTCCATGTCACCTGTAAGTTCAATGAACTCCTTGCCTTCGCCAAGTGCAGATTCACACAAATATTATCTCGCTTGGACAGTCAACGAGCGACTGGTAGTGACGCGACGGCTGGCGAGGCTGTCAAGTTATCTGCAACAGAGTAACCTGTATATAGTTCCATGTACAGTACAGCGTTGAAAATAGTTATCTCTAACATCCTTGTACTTCTATATATGTGTGGAAGCGGGCGGTTTGACAGAGGGGAATCTAGTCCATTGTCTGCCATTCGTGTGACTGCGTGCTGGAGTACACACCTTGTCCTACCTTCGAAAAGAGTCATAACCCAAAGTCCTCAGGGAACGCGATAGAGGACCACTCAGGGATAGCAAATGGCCGTGTTGAATTGATCTAGAAATTCACCCATGTCAAGAGACGTTTTGAAAAAGATGTGGTACGTGCCCTTGAAGAAAACATGCCCCGTGATTACGACTACGCCGAGACGAGTTGCCTGTGGAGGATCTATATGGTCACAGTTGGAATGATGAACATTGCTGATCTACGGACGCACGAATGTTGGGGATTTGTCATCGGGAGAACCGGCCCCAGTAGTAAGTGTTTCCTTGAAATTCCAAAATCCTGGATATGTCGTTCCTAGCGCTGACATATGCATTACTCTAGAGGGTCGCTATCACTGGAAATCCTGCTGGACAAACGAGGGATCTGTCTTCAAACGAGTGTTATTCGAATAATGCCAAAAAAAACATACTCGTAAGACCGACTCTCAGCAGGGCTGCCTACCGTGGGCTAGACTGTCAAGGAAAGAGCGCACCCTTCCTCACCTCTGAGAGGAACATGAGGGCATTGCTGGGTGCTCGTATCGTTGTGTGTGGCAGGAGTAGACGATACCTCCAAGACTCCAACAACAGCTTGTCTGGTAACGCAATCCTCCACACAGTGTTGAATAGACGTATGCAGGTAGAATGAAAGCGGGATACTCACCGATGGTGGTGCTCGTGAGGGCCGTTATTTAGGATCATTGTTGGCTTATGGGAGAGCGAACGCAATGCCGAGGCACATTGTGTTGACACTTGTTTTCACTCAGCTCGATCGCTCGAGACAATTCACCTTCCATGAGCTTTCTCTACTGCGATCGAAGCGCTATAGACACTCAGTCCGTATGGAACACACATAGCTTGCACCATTCTCCCAAATCACCGCTGACTGATCATGAGAAATTACGACCACCAGATATGCTCTCGCTCTCGTACGCAAGTCCACTGACACGAATCCTCAACTATGACCATTGTCACAGATCCGCACAATGTTCGACTGCTCTGTAAAAACAGCCACGGGGTGATGCAACGCCAATTTGCCGTTTACGTTGGCGTAAAGTTTATCTCATCGTGATTCATTCCAAGCTGATGTATCGTGCAACTGACTCTGACATGCCATCCAAGCACTAGTCAAGTCCAACAAAATGCCAGCAGTCAACCCATAGTCAAGCATAATAACATACTGGAGACTACTGGTATCATTTGCTATAGCTACGATACCGTCGATACATGTTGGCCAACCGAACCTTTGCCAAACTTTGATCTTCCCAAGAAGAAGCTTGAGAATGGGCGATAATCAGTAACTTCCGTCATTCTTTGATGCAGTCCACATTGAATAACAGCACAGGATTTCCATCTTATTTTTGCCCCACTTATTGCATGATGGGGGCGGCATCACATGACAGGGTTTGTCTGAACTCCGGTATCTTACTTTCCTACCGATGTTGGCTTATAGGTGCAGTCCCTCAAGTCTCCGGATGTCAAATACCACCTTCTCATTCTCTCCACATCTAAGTGTTTCCACATATCCTCTCAGTCAACTTCATGGCTTTTACTATACAGTCAGCTGTTGCAACCATTGAAATAAACAACTGCATGTCTTGTATGCTCGTTCATCTTGTGCTTTCTGCCCTTGGATCTTACTGTTCTTCCTAGTTGCAATCCTCACTTCTGTTGTATACGATTACAGTAAGTAATATGTCTATATATTATTCGTCACATTAGATAAACCTCAGTCCTCACCTTCTCGGACGAAGTATGTCTCCCAATCATCCGCATGCTATATGTACATCTCACTGATTCACAATTTCTTTAGATCGAATACATTTGGGTCAGCAGACATGTTTGCCAGATGCTTCCTATATTCTGATATAGTTGCAGAATAAGCCCTGGACAAGGGTCTCTACTCTATTTGTGCTTGTATGTATCTGGACGTCTCCATAACATCGTACTAGGACTGATCATTACTAACTTTCAGGCGCGTTATTCTGGCCTGTTTTTTACTATCACGTATGTCTAGCCTGCTGCAAAAAATATCAATTGATCACTGACTGGTCCACTAGATTTAGTTGCCTCTGTATGTTCAAAAATACTAATTCCGAGTGTTGGGCGGATAGTATGATTAAAGTTGGAAGTTCTTTTCTACCTGGCCCTGCAACAGTAAACTTTCACACTACTGACAAAAATACATGATATTCAAACTATTGTCAGACGTATGTGCTCATCGCCATCTTTGACTGATCAATGATAGTTGATGATCAAACAGTTGTGAGTATATTTATTCCATCTTCCAATGTTTGCTCTGCTCAAGGACTCTTCAAAGGCGAAATTCTTTATATTTTTGCCCAATGGGCATTCTTTATTTTCATTGGTGCTGCAGAATGTAAGATTTCACTTCATGTTGGTCAAGATAATCTGATAGGCATTGACAGTGGCAATGATCCTCCGTGCGTGGGCATTGTACAATCAATCCAGGTTCATCCTCGGCACTCTTCTCACATTGTACGCCCTCGAAGTGATATCCGAGCTAGTTTCGAATGTTTTAATCAGCATTCGGAAGTGGTCCGTAGGTGCGTACAACATGGCTTCACATCGTGCATGCTGTATCTGCTGTTCTCCCTATCATATAGTGACTACTGCTCAAGCGCTTGATTTCTCGTCTTGCTTAGCGCAAAATAATTCCCCCATTTGGACCGAAATTGCAACTGCAGCCCAGATCGCTCTCGGTGCACTAATGTGTCTGCTCATCATCATCAAATTCACGAGGGAAGCACTTCAAATGTACAAGGAAACGAAGCAATTCCACCTGAACCGTTACATGATGCTCCTCGTGAGGGAAGGCATGATCTACTTTGTTGCGTATGTCCATGTTTCGTCCTATCCTCTCCCATGCAACTAGACTAACAACGAATGTTGATGCATAGCATCCTGATGATATCACTCATCAGCACACTGTATAACACAGCGGACATTCCATCGAACGAATGGTGGATACTGCCGGGTTTGGTAGAAGTTATACCTCCATTCACGCTCGTCCCCCGATTCATCTTGAACTTGCGGGCCCTTTATGCGCGCGATCTTCAAGGCAGATGTGGAAGCGACATTGACTCTGCGTTCGGTTTGTCATCAGGGTCTATCCATAGTGCTGCGAGCACAATTGTGTTTGCGGACGCTGGGCAGAATAACGAGGTGGAGCAGGGAGAAGACATACAAATGGTGGAGAGGACTGGGGAAGATCGCGGCGCCTGTGGTAGTGCGTGATGTGCATCTCATTTCTCTTGAATTCATTCTAAGTTGTATGTGAGGTGTCGAGCGCATCAATCTGTATTATATGTACTTTTCCGAAACGTTTGTGACCAGGGATCATACATACCTCTCATTCCGAGCTAGAGAATATTGGAATCGACGCGCAACACGAGAGGGAAGTCAAAGCAAGAAAGAAACTGGACTGCTCATTATTGGAGTTCATTGCATATTGCGTACTTCGCCATCAAACGATAGGCGGAAAGAGGGCAAGGTCAAAAAGCATGAGATGGAGTGCATATAGCGATGCATAAAAAAGACAAAAACGCACAAAGGAAGATAGACGCGAGATCAGTTGCAGGCATCGAGCGCGCATCGACACCAGGTACTTCCAGGACAGCGTGAACCATAAACGGATTGAGCCAACCAGTCGACCCACCTTCCGCCATCAAATTCCATAATGAAGAGAAGGATGTGAAAAAAGAGACCCGAATATGTCGCAATTCAACACCTCAAACCGTCCTTGTTTGCCTTCCCGTATCTCCCGGCATCCTCGTCCAACCACGCTTCCACCCACGCCGACGCCGACACCAACACCCAAACCCGCCTGCATACCCTCAAATGCGGAAAATCCCTCCGACACGCCCATCAGATTCTCGTCGCTAATGAGATCCTTGAGAATCGCTTGATACTGCCCGCAAACGGATTGATCCGACAATGCTTGTCATGATTCGGCATTGTCGACGAAGATGACGATGCAGACGCAGCAATGCAGACCGCAAGCGCTTCGTGGAACCCCTCATCCGACAAGGGCGGCACGCCGACCGGCAGTCTCGGTACCTTGGACATTTGTTGAATGGCTTTGAGATGCATCAGATATTTCTGGATTATGATGAACGTGCCAGTCATCGATCGGCCCGCTGGAGCGATATGGACACAACTTGAGCATGCCCAGCATGCCTTCCTTTGTAAATGGTTTTAAGTATGTCATAATCTCGCACGGCTTCGAATTGCTCGTCAGCGAGATAATGGGTGTCGTATGGTCAAATTACCTTATGAATGACATGGCGGGTATCCCATCCATCTTGGGCATCACAATCCCCAAATAACACTGTATCAGTATTGACGACGACTCTAAGTGCGAGATTGGCGTATCAAGGGACGCACCATAAGTCATATTTTTCCAAATTCATCTTGGTCACAGCGGCAACCCCATCCGCAATCACATCGATCGCACAGCCAAATACCTGCAAAAATTTGCTGCTCAATAAGACTCTATGAGTAACACACGAGGCGGTACTGCCCACCCGGTGACGAACGTTGATCGACGCACGCGCAACTTCCTATGGGTGCCCGCGCTGGAGGGCGACGAGTCGACGAGAAAGGTGGGGGTGATCCATTGAACGGGTTCGTTGGCGTCGGCCGTATGACTTTCTCTGGCTATGGACTTTCCTCCTTCTCGTACCCTAGCGCTTCGTTCTGGGCCTGTAGTGACGCAATTTGTTGTAGTGTGGAGACGGAGTTTTGTGGACTTGTAGACATTGTCTGTAGGACTGTGGATTGGGCATAAAGAGACGCTGTCTGAGATTGGAGGAGTATTGGTCTGAGCGTGCACCGATTCGATATTGCTGACGGCGGCGGGAGCAGGGGAGCCTGCAGAGATGGAGCGGAGGGATGTTTGAGAGGGATTTTTGACTCGTTCATGTCCTATGAAACAAGGCATCAATCGCATTTCCGACGCAACCAAGACGAATACATACCCTGACAATCGCCATTCTGACCCCACGAGACGAGATCCTCGAGCATCTTGGAGTTGCGATCATGAGATGCAGGCGTACCGACCGACGTACTTGTGAGAGCAGCGCAGGCGGGGGGGCTGCTCGTGCTTCATCGATCATCTGTCAGGCCAAGGCTGTTGAAGATGTTCTACTATATGATTAGGCTGACAGAGTGCACTGGCATATCCGAGTCACTGAGCTGCTATAAAATAAGTTGTCTTCGTACTCCGAGTCTCCGACGCTGTCACCATTCGATTAGCGTGGCCCACGAGGACACTGATAGTGAGAGTGCCGACTCCCAGATGACCAGTTTTCCTCTTCTTTCGACGAAGTGGGTCCTTGGTGCCAGCCGGGACCCCCCTGTGTATACCCGGTCAGCCCCATATTCCATGGCATATCACAAGACTGATCACACATTGTTCCAGACCTATGGTAGGCTCCGAGCTTTCGATGCAGAAATATTGGAATGCATTTGACGCGCAAGTCATTATCTGTTGACCAAAATCATATGAGCATGACGAACTTTGGGTCGCAGAGATGGTGAAGTCTGCCTCGGTGTTGACTTCACCTCTTCACTGAAGACAGAAGAGCTAACAGACCGTGCTCGTGGGGCTCTTGAGAAACTCCGGTAAGAACCTGACACTTTCTTTGTTCCACGAGTACTTGATCTGACCTCCCGATCCCATGTCCAGCTTCGTTTGTCCTATCATTGCCTGCACTGTAGAGCACGACGTATCTCCACGATGGGTGTACACCCCATCTGCCGATCGCGAAGCGTGGCTCAATCTTGCTTTTGTTGTCGAAGAACGAGGGACCTCGCTCAATGCATCCGCGTTCGTCCAGAGCATCAATCTCAAGCGACTTCCGTACGCAGACGGGAATGGAACCACCACTCTTCTAAGGGCCTACCTGCTTACAACATCAAAAGAGGGTGGCAATCAGAGCAAGGAATACGGCCTATACTTTCACAGCTCTCACTCCATTATTGACGCCGGCCCTGCACTCCACGCACTAAACTTGATGTGCGAATGGATGTCTGGTGGCGGCATGGACATCCGAATCGACCCCTTGGAGGAATGGAAGCACCTTCCCGTTGATCCGATCACTGCGACAGGAGGGCCATCGAAAGAATGGGAGGCATCCGGAACAAGGCTGCTGCAGGAGTTCGCAGAGCAGAATGCTCGGACTGCGGTAGGTCTATTCCAAGTTTGTTTGTGCTTTCTGGGCGCACTGCTAGGCCACGGTAATGATATGGACTACCTAGCCTTGTCACACCCTAGCTCCTCCATCTCGCCCATTGAACATGTCTGACCCACCGTTCCGATATGCCATAACCGTGTCTGAGGCCGAAACGGCTGCGATCGTCGCAGCGACAAAAGAGCTAGGAGTTTCCGTTTCGGCGCTATTCCACGCCGCACATTGTTTGGCACAGTTCAAGATGAATCCCACGCCCGAAACAACGACCGAGGTCGATTTTTCAACTGCTGCGACAGTGTAAGTAATACTCTTCTTTTGGACATGCCGACTCCAGTTCACTACCGGCCCCTGATATCTTTAGTGTCGCCCTCGAACGTTACCTCAAACCCCCTGTCAACCCGAGAACACATTTTATATCGTCCTTCACCATGATGCCGTTGCGCTTCTCGATGGCTCAGCCATTGGTGGAAAGCAGCGAGAAGAGGAGACTGATTATGACGACGAGGATGCTCCAGGAAAAAATTGACAGATACCTGGCTGATCCGTGTCTGCCTCAGCTGTTGGCTGTGACAGAAGGCACGTCAGATCAGGAAGACAAAGCACCCGCCGGCGAACCTGTGAGCCAGGTAAACCCGGATCAAGCACAGATGTTCCCGTGGTGTTGTGCATTCAACAACTTGGGCGTGGTGGAGAAGAGGCTGCGGACGCAACATGGGGCGATCACCGTTAAGAGTATACGCATCGGAAATCGGCTGCGAAATTTCATGTACGGCGTTTATAATCGGCTGTCTCTTGTGTTCGTATTGGTATCCTCCTCATCTCACCGTACAGGACTGTTCATACATGGACGATGCATTCAAAGTTCCACTTTCAAGTCCAGGTAGGTCGTTATCATTTTACGTGCTATTTTTACTTTCCATCTCTCAAACGTCGTGCTGACCTGTCGTGACATTGTCAGGGAAACACTGCTTGGGGGGAAGAATGCATAAAGACGTTGTTAGAGGAAACATTGAGAATTGGGTTCCTCATTCTGGACCCGGAGTCGTGAAGGTTAGAGCCACTGGAAAAAGGAGAATGATGACATCACCCTGATACATTTTGTTGCCATGTAATAGAACCTCGTCGATTGCAAGTATATGTCTTGGATCTTGGAGATGTGGTAACCATATAGCCCTCGAGTCATCTGTGACTAGAGTCTCAATCTGAATCGTTCCGAAGGAGGTAGCGTCAAGTTAGTGAGTGTTCTGGGCGACTCCATTGGGGCCAGCATCCCGCTGGATAGATAACTGGTGAGCTCGATTTCATCGTTACAGCTAATTACTACTAATGTTTATCGGCGGTGTTCTACGGTGCGATGCGGAGTCGCGTAAGCGCTTCTTTTACATCGTCATCACGATCCACCAACTACATGACAGAGAGAAGCAAAGCTGCCAATGGTCATCACGAGTTCCTTAAGCGCCGCTCCAAAGGCCCGATATAAATTCGCGTCTTCTACAACGTGGCTTATTACCTTCCCCCTTGCCATCATGATGCAGTTATCGACGACTCAGCTCGCGGTACTTGCGCCAGTTTTGATCATCACTGTGGATTCTATTCGGCGTCTCATTCAAGCCAAACGAGAGCGTAAAGGGATACCCCTACCCCCAGGACCGATCCCGATCCCAGTGTTCGGAAACGCCCATGCCATCGATCTCGGGGAGCCTTGGAAAACGTATACCGACTGGCATGCCAAATACGGTGAGCTTGTGAACCGGTCAGAGATGAACAGCATGTTGAGACCATGGTAGGCAACGTGTTGTACCTCCGACTTTTAGATCAGGATGTTATCGTGCTGGGCTCGCAACGAGCTGCCGTAGAGTTGCTTGAGAAGCGTTCTCAGGTTTATTCAGACCGTCCTTTCGTTGCTAACCTTGTTCCGTAAGTGTATTCGTGCACTTTTAAATGCTAGCAAGTTGTCTGAGGATCACCGTCCAGGTTTGGAGCGGATCGTATTTTGGGTTTCCTCCCCTACAGTGATCATTGGCGACTCTGCAGGCGGATATTTCATCAAACCTTTCGCCCTGACGCTGCGCTCAGTTTTCGTCCAATGCAACTTCATCGTGCTCGACAGTTGGTGATAAATATTGCTCAAGATCCCGCTCGATATGTATCCCATTACTCCACGTAAGGTTCGCTTATGAATTGTCAATCGCATTTCCGTTCATTGCTTGTTTTTGCAGCTTCGCCGTAGCAGTAGCATTGTCCGCTGCCTATGATTATCAACCGAGCCCACAACATGATCCTATAGTGGACATTTTCGAGGAATACACGGCAGTAGTGGGACGGCTAATCACCCCAGAGAAGTCTGTCCTGCTGAAGATGTTTCCGTTTCGTAAGTTGTTCTCAAAAACAGTGAGCGGCCACGTTCACAAGTCCCTTGTGAAGTGTTACACGTCCCTGACTGGTTCCCGGGTTCGTCGTTGAAACGCCAAGCAAACCATACTTATAATCTCTCTCAAAAGGCAATGGAGATGCCTTACCAATATGCCGAGGATAGAATGGTGATTCTCGTTCAGTTCCACATAAAACTCGGATGACTGACGTTGATGACAACTAGAAAACATCTCGCGAACGTCCGACTTTCTCAATGGTATCCGACCACCTCTCCCGCATCCCGGGAAAAGATGAATCACACCGTACAGAGTATGTTTCCGCTCTTAAAAAAGCAGCCCTAACCTCTGTTTTTGGTTCGTTGTATTGTGATTAATTCTAACTCTCGATTACTAATTCGTGTTTGGATTTCGTACAGGCTCTGAAGACACGGTATGTAATGACCCAAAACATTGCGTTCACACATGTCATGACCTTGGTAGACGAGCTCCTCTCTCATGGTCTTTACTCTTGCCATGGTCCTTCACCCTCATGTGTGGAAGCGTGCTCAGGCTGAGATTGACGCGATTGTCGGGACGGATCGTCTTCCCGATTTCAGTGATAGATTAGCTTTGCCGTACGTCGAAGCAATCATTCGGGAGACTCTCAGATGGCACCCCGTGTTACCTATGGGTAATATTGTCGTTTGATGTTATTCTTGGAGAGATCTGACAGTTACTCAGGTGTCTGGCATGCCACACTGAGCAATGATATCTATAATGGTTATTTCATACCCAAGGGTATGTCGTATTTTTCAGAATAATGTGCGAATGCTCGATATTTCAAACAGGTGCAACCGTGGTTGCAAATGCATGGTATGTCTACTAGTACTTCAATTTCTCCGATGGCTTTAGGGCCAATGACACTTGCAGGGCTATGTCCCGTGACGAGGCTCGATTCCCAAATGCCGAGGCCTTTATTCCCGAGAGATTTCTCAGTGAAGATGGTGTGGTGAACGATAATGATCCATCGGATTTCGTGTTTGGATTTGGTCGAAGGATATGTGCTGGTACGTCACCCAGTGCTCAGCAATAGTAGACACCCCGATATCCTTTCATTAGGACGATTTACGGCAGACTCCTCCCTCTGGAGTGCGATCGCCACGATGCTTGCAACACTCGAATTTTACCCTGCCAGAGATGATCAAGGCAAAGAACTCGGTGTTGAACCGACATGGCTGAACGGATTCACTCTGTAAGTAGTTCCTTTTATAAGTGGCTCATGATTTGATGGTAGGCATTACGTTGATGTTGTGTCTAGCCGCCCGGACGTATTCCCATGTCAGATCTTGCTCCGCGCACATGTGAACAAACTGCATCTGGAACATATGGTTGTCAACTGAGCACCTGTGTCAATGTGCGAATCTTGCAGCGACCTTGGTGGCAAATCCTGCAGGTATGGCGAATTTGTTGCCGAGGTTTAAGTTGTGACGTCCTGGCAGATCAAGCCAAAGGCACGACGTAGTAGTGATAAACGTGACCGTAGAACCTCGCCGATGTTGATATGATCAGAGTCGGGTGTCTTGGACAAATTGTCACTTCTGGCGTCATCCGTGACTGGGATATTCTTGATCGAAGATCACTAACTGGTGTTAGCATCTGCGGTCGCGACATACTGTTCAAGAAACGAAACCACAAACGAGGATGTTTTTGTCCCTAGCTTCTCAACATCAACATACTGTCCCTACTTTCGAGTGGGCTTCACGCCGCACACAATCAAGTGCCACGCAAACGGTGAAATCCTCACGATACAGGTTCCCGGTGCATATAGATACATACCATCATCGCACGCCTACTCCACGTCGGGTGGTGCCCATAACACGCAACGCCCACTCGCGTTGCCCGTCGCACATCTCTCGACAACACTCGGGTGTGAACACGTAACAGCCTGAACTGCTGTGATCCTAGCACGCCCCGGTCAGTCATGGAATAGGTCAAAGCGTGTCGAGAGCAAGGACGATGAGACATACCGCGCGGGATCTGACAACTTGGCGACGAGATCTCCCTAATACCTGTTCAGCGATGTATATCAGTCAACAATGAAAAGACTTACTTTGCAGGTATAGATCTGCAGGAGATGGTCCATATTGCCGACCTGATGCACGTTTTACGCATCAGTGGGATGGCTCAACAATTTAGGTGGTATGACGTACCGTGAAGTGGGGGTAGACATCCGGATTGGGGTTCCACACGGCGCGAAGAGGCGTCACCCATCTTCCCTGGAATACATCATCAACCATCAAAATCCAATGTTAGAACCTGATCTTCGTTACTTACAGTCCGACAATTGTGTTTTATTCGGCTGAATGGTGTGAACGCGGGGAAGACAGGCGATGAATCATATTTGCCCGCGTCTAGCTCCCATACTGTCCGTTAACATCGTCAGTACTGGGCGAGCGCAAACAATCAGGCCCATACACACTCCTCAGTGTGTCGTCATAACAAGTGCTCACGATACTTCGCCCTCTAGGATCCCAATATGCTGAAGTGAGGGACTTTCCATGGGCATGCTCACCGCGAAGTGCGCCACTGCCTTGCTTTGACTCGATAAATTTCTGGATCCTCTCAAACTCGAACTCAAATGGGCCAGATGTGGTCTTCGAAGGAGAAGGTGACGATGATGGCGAGGGTGAAGTAGCAGCAGTCCTGTGTTTCTTGCTCGTGAGGGGGTCTAGTTTTCGAGTGTCCCATATCCTATGCTCCATTAATTGACTTGCGAAAGAAGAGACACCCATTCTCTCACTTTAAGTATCGGCTATTCGAGGCCGTCAAGATGAGATGGGGACTGGTCGGATTTACACTGACGTTCCCTATTTTCTGATCCGATAGCCCATACCAGCGAGCGCGACTGGGTCCCTCACGAAGGTCCAAATGAGTCACACCTCCAGCAATATCAGATATCCACATTTCGTGTCCGAAAGGATTCAATTCAGAAGAAGTGATCAGGACATTTGAGGACGAGTATATTTGGTGGGAAATACCAGAAACGAAAGAGAATTGTCGGATAGTGCAATCGTAAGACGTTGTATATAGCTTGTTGCAACTGATTAGAAATGTGATTTTGAACAGGGATACAGCAGACTCACACTATGTGAGTCTATTGGGTCTATCCTAATAGACGAAATCGAGGATTTGGCGGTGGCAGGCCAATGTTGCTGAAGACGCCAGTATTTGCCTCCTGACCTTTCGTTGGCAGGAGCAACATCCTCGTCTTCGTCGGCCACTTCCTCAACGGAGGCTCGTGCATCCCAAATGCCAAGTTGCCCATGCTTGTCTATGAAAAGTGTTAGGAGGGTGCCAACTATACGCAATCCAGTTACCTCCAAAAAAGAACAGATCCTTGGTGGGTTCCGGGTGACATGCCGCACTATAGATCCGGTCTTGTGTTACTTTTGCCCTTGAAATGACTCTCATCTCTCCCAGCCTCTTCCTCAGTTCTTGCGTCTCTTTCTCGATCCGTTTATCGCTATCGTATACCCAGGCATCCACGCTTCCTATACCCCTCGGAATAGACTTGTTGGTGATGACTTGCAATGTACCCCGTAAAGCGCTCATTTCATCGTCACCCAGTTCCTCGGCCGAAGTGAGTATGCTGAGGTCGAGATCATGTGCCCTAGGACGTTTCACCGAACGCGCCTGCTCTTCTGCCAAAATTTGATCCTCTTCCTCTTTCTTTTGTCTCTCCTCAACCTCGGCTAGGCGCTTCCGCTTCTGTGCACGGGTCTCATTGGGGTCGACCACGTCTTTTCGTAGACGTGCACTTTGTCGACGCGGCACCTCCGCTTTCGACTCGCGCTTTACCCTCTTAGCGGCCGGAATAGGCTTTGCTTTGTGCTCTGGTGCCGGCTTTGACTTGACTGACACGCCGAGGGTGGCGACAGCATCCTTGAGTTCGAGTTGTTCTAGGAGCGCACGATTGCGGGCGATGTTTGCCTCGCGTTCCCGTTCACTGTGCCGAGCAGTTATATGCGTTAGCACTCCTACTAGTACGCTGTGCATCCTTAGAACGAGCACTTACTAGGCTGATATCTCCGTCATTTGTCGTTCTGTAGTAGTACTTCGCGGTATGATGGTTAACACGTCGCGTTACTTCGTCACAGTGACGGACGCGTCGGTCACGCTATTAGGACTGTTATAGAATGTTCATTCTTAGTCTCATATCTGTGTCGCTTCATCGAATCCTTTAGGGCCTGTTCGGGATGCTTGCTAGGTAAGATCTTAACTCGGCTATGAAGAGACTGTCTCACTGGTAACTCGGCTATGAGCCATCCTACCACCAGCCCATTGTGACTCCATCTGAATTGACTCAGCGGTGATGCTTGCCCTACGACCGGAACAGCGCCTGTGGCTCATCCAGCACATGATGCTCCTCCTCAATATTATCATATGTTCTGTGATTGGTATTGTTTCACTCCCTCCGCCCCCTCCACTGCACAAGGACCCTGAACCCTACCATATGTCCATACTTTCTGGTGCAGGCTGGGTACTAGAGCTTTTGACTGGCCATCCAGATCAGATTCACAATGAACTTGGCATGCATGTGGACCTCTTCAATGAACTCATCACAATTCTGAGAAGCTATGGCCATTCAAATTCAAGGTTCATTTCCTTGGAAGAACAACTGGCAATTTTCTTGTATACCTGCATCATCAGTCTGCCTTCAAGGCATGTGGGTGAGTGATTCCAATGGTCAAATGATACAATTACACAGTATGTCAAATTACTGTTTAACTGTAGAAACTAATCATCTTGTTAGGTATTTCTGCAAGATGACTTTGATTTTCTCCTCACAACCATTCTATACAACTTATGTCAAGCCACCTGGTACTGACAATCTCTCTTCCAAAATACGCTCTAACAAGAAATTCTGGCCATATTTCAAGGACACAGTTGGCACAATTGATGGCAGCCATCTTCCAATTGCGCTACCTGCTTATTTGGTGGCCCCCTACTAAAACTGCAAAGGGTATATTTCACAGAATTGCCTTTTTGCATGTGATTTCGACTTGCATTTCACATATGCACTCACTGGATGGGAGGAGTCTGCTTCAGATGCTTGCTCGCATAACCTGGATATTCCTGATGGCAAGTACCTTCTTGGTGATCTTGGGTTTCCCTCCAAGCTGTCCATCCTGGTTCCATATTGAGGAGTTTGCTACCACCTAGCAGAATAGGGCCATGCAAACATGTGGTAAGTAATATGCTTCTTTTTACCAAAACTACAAATGAATGGTACACAGGCCTACTAATCATCAAGAACTATTTAACTTACGACATGCATTGGCACGAAATGTCATCAAACATGCATTTGGCATCCTGAAGAAGCGGTTCCAGATTCTTCTACTACCACTTCCATACTCTTTAGATATTCAGGCACACATTCCAGCAGCACTTTGCACTGTGCATAATTTCATCATCTCACACCAACCTGATGAAGAAGAAATACTCGGTGATGAGCCCAATGATGGTCTGGGGTCACAGGATGTGAGTGGTACTGATGATGATCTTGAGGATGAAGATGGGGATACAAGTTTGCATGATTGGATCGCAACTGCAATGTGGGGTGACTATATACAACTCATGCATGCTCGTGCATATGATGGGGACTCTGATGGTAGTGACAAGGACATGTAGTTTCCAGTGTAGTGATACAAGTACAATACATTTTCAAGAAAAGTGTGAAGTATCGTAAGACAACTTGAAGTCCATATTTGACATCTCCAGCAGCATAGTATCACTGCTGCTAATGACACCAGATGAATCTCTGGCAACAAGGCCTGAAAAAGGGCAGATAACATACAGTAGTATATCAGCATTTGTCTTGTCATCATAGAGAGTGTGCATACCTTCCACATCATCACCCAGGAAAAAGTAACTTGATGGCAGCAGTGGTAGTGGTGCAATAGCAGCTGGCTTCCCATTGTCGTATCCTGAGAAAAAAGAGGTAGGGGGTGCAGACACCAAGCTTGTTGGTACACCATGTTTGGTTTGGTACCAGTTCATTGCAACACATTGATGGAGACCTCCATCTGTCAGCTCGGCGTACATCTGACAGAGATTGTTGTCCTTGAGGAACTCAAGGGCAAGTGTAGTGCAAACTTTGATGTTCAGCATGGTGTCTGTTGTGGGCTGCAATGGCAACGAGCTCGACAAGGAACACAGATATGAGTAGGCAATGAGAGATGATGTCGACGTCGACGAGAATGATGAGTACGAGGTTGAGGATGGGAACGGCGATGGAGATGATATGATATAGCATATGATGGCCCCTTGGCAGAGGGCTAGGCTGGCGAAGAGAGGAGGAGTAGTATTACTGAGTTGCAGGCACCAAGTGAGGTGGGTGGAACAAAGTGAATAGGACTAAGGTAGGAGGGAATTATAGGGAAGGTATATATATGATGACTGACTACCTTAGGGCAGGCATCTGAGATTGAATTATCTTTAGGGTAGGTAAAGATAAGAGTACAAGGAATGTTCTGGAACAAAAGAAGAATGATGGAAATGAACGTGCGAAGAGATAAGGGAGCACGAGGCATGATGTCATTGATGACATCATAAGTCTAGCCTCGAGTCACATGAATGTTCCCACAGTCACATGCATTTAGTCACGTGACTTTGGAAAGAGAAATCGACTAAGTAAACAGTGCTCAGTGATGCATGCATATGAGCAAAGAGTAAAGTGAAAAATAGGGCGTACACGTGCCTGAACTATAACACTACCCCACATTCACCAGATTTGAGGTCCAACTGCGAGTCTGCAAATTTGGTATAGGAGGGTCCGAAGGGAGAAAACAGGGAAAGAAATTGCGTGTTGGAGATGCCCCGGATAGGGTGAGGAGCGGAGGGATGAGAGCGGTGAAAGTCGTTGATAGCGTCCTGCACATGTTGTAAATTGCTGGCCAGTTCCCAGGTGCAATCCACCTTGTCCCATCCTTTCCAATGGATGAGGTATTGTAACTTTCCTCGAGAAAGCCTGCTGGTGGCGATGAAGTCTACTTCATATTCTTCATGACAATCTTCCGTAACGGTGATGGCGTCGGGTTTAAATACGGGCTGGCCAGCCAGCGGGGCTTTGTAAGGTTTTACTCGGGAGACATTAACAGTGGGATGGATGGAGATGGAGGAGGGGAGATGTAGGATAATGGCGTTAGGGAGGACGGCAGTGATGCGGTAGGGCCCGATGAATTTTTGTGTTAATTTACGTGCGGGGTATGGGAGTGTGAGGTGGTCAGTGGATAACCAGACCAGGTCACCAATGGCATAAGAGGGAGCAATAGAACGTTTAGACTCTTGGTTTTGCACCATCCGGTCTCTGGATTTAGTGAGTGTGGTAGCGATTTTGTCGTGTGACTTGGCCATGGAGGAAGTGAGCGACCCCCCAGGGGTAGTCGAGGAGGAGGGTTCAACCCCTCAACAAGGATGATAATTATGAGTAACTTCGAAGGGGGTGGTGCCAGTGGCCATAGTCAAGGAGGAGTTGTGGACGAATTGCGCCATTTTGAGCCAATTGCTCCAAGAGTCTTGTTGCTTTGCAACGTAGGCTCTGAGATATGCCAGTACCTCATGATTAATTCATTCAGTTTGCCTGTCTGTCTGCAGGTGGTACGCTGTCGACAGTTTCTGCTGAATCCCCAGGACTTTGCAAAGTTCCTTTGTGAACTCCGACATGAATTGTGGTCCCCTGTCCGAAACAATAGTGTTAGGTAGTCTGTGTGTACACCAAATGTGGTCTCTAAATAAAAGTGCCAGATCAGCGGAAGAAGTGGTTTTGGTGCAAGGAAATAAAATGATTTCTTTTGAAAAATGATCGACTACGACGCTGATGGCATCATACCCTTTGGAGGTGGGGAAACCAGTAACAAAATTGATAGATATGTTGACCCAAGGGCCAGACGGGATCGGGAGAGGAATCAATTTTCCTGCTGGTGGCTTTGATGATCCCTTCATGAGGGAACACACCTGGCAGTGTTCTACATATGAAGCAATGTCTTTGGCTGCACCAGGCCACCAGTAAAATTGTTTAATGGCGCTAATGGTGTGGTCTCGACCTGGATGGCCCACCATTGGAGAATCATGAAAAAGTGAAATGAGTTCATTGCGAAGTGAAGGGGGCACGAAAACTATGCTGTTCGAAGAGCGGAAGATTTTTTCCTGAGCATAGTACTCATATTCGTTAACAGCGTCAACACCTAATTGTTCTGATTCGTTCATTAGTTTTGTTTCGAAGTTAGAATAAAGGGAGGTGGATACTATTGCTTTGACTCCAGTAGAGCCAAATCCTTTTTTGTTTCGTTCTGACTCCTCTAGAGTCTTTTCTTCTATTAATGTTGGGTTTTCTATTTTTTCAATAATTAGTTGTGCAATACAGTCATGTTTAGAAATATGAAACAGTATGTCGGTGTGGTTGAACAGGATAACCCCGATTTCTCCCCTATAATCAGTGTCAATGACTCCAGCCATGACGTCGATTTTATGTTTGAAGGCAAGTCCTGAACAGGGGGCGATCCTGCTGTAAGTACCCAAGGGGAGCTGAATTTTGACATGGGTGGGAATCAATAGTTGATCGTGGGCGGGTATGTCAAAATTGGCGGTAGAGTACAGGTCAAAGCCTGCTGCTGCAGAGGAACCCTTGGTGGGAATTCGGGCGTCTGTGGAGGTAAGAGAGACAGGGATAGATAAATTAGAGGAGCGCAAAATGGCGGAAGGAAAGACTGTGATATTTTCATTCACATTATCAACTGTGTCACCATGATCAGATCAACGGGAAAGTGTGTTGGCACATCCATTCATGTTGCCGGGCTTGTAAATTAAGGTGTAGTTAAATTCTTGAAGAAGTTCATGCCAGCGAGCTTGTTGTCCAGATAGTGTCTGTGGTTTTTTCCAATATTCGAGATTTTTATAATCTGTCCAGATCTCAAAGTCAGTTTTTCCAATCAGATAATGCTGCCACTCCTCAAGAGCGTGGATGATGGCTAATAACTCCTTGTCATAGACAGGGTAGTTTCTTTCAGTGGAAGAAAAAGAATGGGAAAGAAAAGTGCAAGGGTGCCACAAATTATCCTCTCCTTGAACCGATAAGACTGCCCCAGTGGCGACATCGCTAGCATCAGTTTCCAATCGCATAGGCCGGGAGGAGTCGGGATAAGCGAGCAGGGGTGCCATAGTAAATTGTTTTTTGAGCGTATCAAACACATTTTGTTGCGCCTCTCCCCAGGTGTACAGAATGTTCTTTTTGGTGAGGTTGTTGAGGGGGTGCGTGATTTGTCCAAATCCTTGAATAAATCGTCGATAATAGTTACACAGACCGAGAAACAATTGTAGTTGTTTCAACTTTGTTGATGCTGGCCATTCCAGAATGGCGTCGACTTTTTTGGTTTGCATGGATACACCATCTTTAGAGACATGCATTCCTAAGAAATTGACATNNCAGCATTAAAAACACATTTTTCCGGTTTGGCATATAGGTTGTTCTCATGCAAGCACTGAAGAACTTCCTTGACAATCTCCGAGTGTTCTTCATCTGTTTTCTTGCGAGTGAAGATACACATATCGTCAAGGTAGATGATGACAATGGTGTACATATCATTGAAGATGTCATTCATCATCTGTTGGAATGTTGGAGGAGAGTTAGTCATGCCAAAATACATTACGACCAGTTCATAGGTGCCCAGGGGGGTAACAAATGCTGCTTTCCATTCATCACCTTCTTTGATGCAGACATTATTGTATCCCCAACGGAGATCAAGACAAGTGAACTTGTCAGTGCCTTTTAAGCGATCTACGAGGGAAGAAATGAGTGGTAAGGGATATGAGTTTTTTACTGTTCCCTTGTTTAGATAGCGATAATCCATGACCAGTCGTTTTTCACCGGTCTTCTTCGGAATAAAGAATATGGGAGCCGTTTGAGGGGATTTCAATGGGCAAATATAACCCTTTTCTTGTTCAGAGAAGATGAAGTTCTGGACTTCTTCGATTTCTGTGTCGGAAAGAGGGATTACCCATCCCTTTTTTGAAATAAAGTCAGTTTTAAGGTTGATAGCATGGTCCCAAGGTTTGTGAACCGGCATTCGCTTTGATTCCTCTTTACTGAAGACATCAAGGAATTCGTGGTATTGTTTTGGAACTTTTTCCGCAAGTCCTTCTTCGATGGTGCGTACTGGAACCCATTGCTTTGTTTGATTTGCCTTGCAATGTTTGGTACATCTGTTAAAGGTTACAGTTTTGGCTACCCAATCAATGAGGGGATTGTGACGATAAAACCAATCATATCCTAAGATCACTTCTTGAGATCCTAGGGTTGCGACTAGTGCATCCACACCTTTGGTATGTCCGTTATAAGAAAGAATGATGGAAACATACTCATAGATCATTCCGTGCTTGGAAGAGGATCCATCCGCATTGGTGACATTCATTGGGTTGGATAAAGGGTAAGTTGTGATCCCTAATTCCATTACCCAATGTTTGTTGACAAACATTTGAACTGCTCCAGAATCGAGGAGCAACGAAGTAGTATGGAATGTCCAGTTTCCTTTTTTATCCTGAAAATATATGTTAGTATTAATGTCAAATTCGCCTCCTTGAGAGGCATCTGGCTCCTGATGAGAAAATGAGGCTTGGGGGGATTTATAGGAAGAAATTCGAGATGATCATTCTTTTAACAGGGAATTAAGTGCACTATTATTTTCCGGTGCCGCGCTCAAATGAGACGCCCTTTCGGAAGTAAGTCCATAAGGAAAACTATCATAAGAATCGGTTTCTACGATCTGGTCAGCTTCAAAAGCTATATCAAGGGATGTAGGAGTGATTTTCAATGAAGTTTTGTCAGTTCCTTCAGCCTGTGAGGCTATATCATGGAAACTTGACTCTCTTTCGACTTTGAGACAAGAGAAACAGTTTGGAGAAGAAAGGGAAAACGGAATTGAAGAAAGAAAGTTATTGTTTTTAGCTGAATAGGTACCCCCTGGATCTACTTGGCTGGCTCTTTTCCCTTTAGTCCTTCTGCTGCGAGGTGTCGAGCCCTTGTTGTAAACAGATCAAAGTAGTATGCCTGCGCTTCTTCATTTTGCCAGTCCGGTGCTGATGAAGTGCAGGAATGATGGGAGGAGGAGGAGGAAGAGTCGGCCGCGACAGAGGCAATGGCCGTTGAGGGAGTGAGCAGTATTTCTCGATTTTGTTGGGGTGGATAGGTAGTTTTTCCCGTCATGGGATCGAATGAGGGTCTTTGTCAGGGCTTTCAGGGTTCTTTGCAGTTTTGAGATATGTGACCCTTTTTGCCACAATTATAACAGTCTCGATTGTCCACCTGTGGCGGATTTTGGACTGCGCAGATGTCCTGCATAGGGGCCCCTTGATCTGGTTGGGTACCAACTGCCATAAATTGAGGTTCCAAATGGTATTGGTTACAAGGGATGAAACCCGACTTGCTTTGTTCGAGTTTAATGCGGTGGAACATCTTTCCAATCTCGATGGTGGTATCCTCCCAGGTTTCGAGATCTTCTTTTATGGCAGGTTGGTGAAGGCAGACTTGCAAGTATATGTTGTAGTCAATGCTTTCCTTGTATAGTTGGAGCGCTATGCCCAGCTCCATTTCGGCATCGATCTGCAACAAATTGAATTGCTGTGTGTACACCTCTATGGGGAGGGACCCTTGTCTCAATGCCACCAGCTTTTTATACGCTTCCACTTTTAACACATCAATCCAGAAATGTTTCTCAATGTGTTCTTTGAGTATTTTCCAGGTTGGCCAAAGGCCCTTGACGGGGTACTGTTCGATAGTAACTCGAGCGAAGTTGGAAGCTTGGCCGTTCATTCGAAGAAGGACCGCGATTATTCATTGATGGTCGTCGAGGTTTGTCTGACAGTCAACCCATGCACCTATCTTTGTCCACCAGATGCAGAACTTGTTTCGATCGCCATCCCAGGTGCCAGGATCGGCGAATGCCTTGTATGCGTTTGAAGAGGAGGAGGAATTTGTCATTTGATTTTGAATTAAAGTTTGCATGGCGGCGGCCATGAGTGTCATTTGTTTGGACAGATCGTCCCATAGCTGATTACCGGACATCCTTACTGTCCGCTATCTTCCAAACGGACTCTGGGGATTTATTGGTAATGAGCTGGTTTGACAATCTGGGAGCGGGGACGGAGAACGTGTTGATCTTCAGGATATTCTTTGACGGGGCGGATATACTTGGGGTGTCTGGCCTTCTTAACTTGAGGGATTCTTTTCCTTCTTAGGTACAGTCCGTTGGTACCCTCGGGTTCTGGTGTGTGGTCATTCAGATCAACTGATGGAGCAGGGGATGGTTCTCTTAGGGGTGTCGGGGTACGGTCTCTTACGTTGAGACGGTAAAACACTAAGGCGGCAGCTTCTCTTTGTACTTCGATACATTCGAGCCACTTAGTACGAGTCATAAACGAAGAAGGGGGTACGCAGTGTGGACCAGCTTCTGATAGTCCTATTCAAGTGTTGCGGGCTGCAACGGCAATGAGCTCAACGAGGAACACAGATATGAGTAGGTGACAAGAGACAATGTTGACGTCAACGAGAATGATGAGTATGAGGTTGAGGATGGGAATGGTGACGGAGATGATATGATATAGCATATGATGGCCCCTTGGCAGAGGGCTAGGCTGGCGAAAAGAGGAGGAGTAGTATTACTGAGTTGCAGGCACCAAGTGAGGTGGGTGGAACGAAGTGAATAGGACTAAGGTAGGAGGGAATTACAGGGAAGGTATATATACGATGACTGACTACCTTAGGGCAGGCATCTGAGATTGAATTATCTTTAGGGTAGGTAAAGATAAGAGTACAAGGAATGTTCTGGAACAAAAGAAGAATGATGGAAATGAACGTGCGAAGAGATAAGGGAGCACGAGGCATGATGTCATTGATGACATCATAAGTCTAGCCTTGAGTCACGTGAATGTTCCCACGGTCACATGCATCTAGTCACGTGACTTTGGAAAGAGAAATCGACTAAGTAAACAGTGCTCAGTGATGCATGCATATGAGCAAAGAGTAAAGTGAAAAATAGGGCGTATGTGTGCCCGAACTATAACAGTGTCACTGCTGAGATGGGCATGTGTGAGGGACCTGTATGACAAAGGTGGATGGGGAGGTGGGGGTGGCACACTGGGGGGGGATCTGCTGCTAGTACAAGTAACTCCCATATTCCTTCCATGCAATCTGTGGCCTGATTGAGTGTGCTGGTCATTCCAGTCATCACAGTAGCATTTGCCATTGTTGACTTGGTGTGAGTGACCCTGGATCATTTGCTGAGGCTGACAGTAGGAGAGGAAACAACAGAGGATGTTCTTCCAGAAAGGGCTGAAGTTCATGCTCGGGTTTTGGCTTTCAAATTCTTGGGCACTGACGATATGACACTTGTTTGAGAGAAGAGAGAGCAAGGGTATGGTGTATCTGAGAAGCTATGGTGTCCACTTTCTGAGGAGGAAATCCCATGCCATGAAGTTGAGGGGGAGGCTGCATTGATCTGGTTTAAGATCAACAGGGCCTTGTGCGAAGCCATGTATTGAAGTACAAAGGTACTCCAATGTGAAGGGACAAAGGAATGAGTCTCAGATAGGAACTCTCATCTGGTGTTGATGATACAATGGAATGAATCAAGTAGAAGAGGCGGAGAGTCTTGCTAAGATTTGAAGGATCAAAGCAGGAGAGAATGAATCAAAGATAACTCATTAGAGAGAAAGATTGATCCTAAAGATCAATCTTATATACAATACAGGATGTTTGTATCTAATCAATAAAGAGATCATAAGTACAAACAATCTATCATATTCTATATCATTCTAACCAATAAAATAAAAATGAAAGAGAATGATACAATTGTGCAATATCCAATCACACAAAGCTCTCTGTATGGTGTGAGATTGCACCATACTTATCTAATCTTTCATCAGATGTTCTCATCACATGATAATCATGGATGGTGTAATCATAGTTAGTCACGATGTAATCTTATCTAAAAGATCACATGATTGAGTATGACTCAATCATTAGGATAAGGAGTGACTCATTGCAACACCAAATCTCAACACTCCTCCTCACTGTTCATGATGGGAAAGGTGTAAGGGTAAGCATTTTTCTACCTTCTAAGAACTTGATCTTGCCAAGGTTTTTTGTGAAGATGTCTACAAACTGTGAATTAGTAGACACATAAAATAGTTCTACTTCATTGTTTTTGACAGTTTCATGAATGTAATGTTCTGGAATGCATACATGTTTAGTACAATCTTTTTGTGCAGGATTTGAAGCAAGGAATATAGCTTCCTGATTATCAACACACATTAGTACGCGACCCAATGGTATTTTGATTTCTTTGAAGAGATTTTGAATCCACTGAATTTGTTTAGCACATTCAGTCATACCACAGTACTCAGCTTCCGTAGAAGACAGTCTAACATGTTTCTGTCTTCTGGACAACCAGGAGATGATTCCATTTGCCAGAAACATTGCATATCTAGTAGTTGATCTGGATGTTTCGACATCTCCTACCCAATCAGTATCTGAATAGGCAATTAATCTGTTATTTTCTCCAGTTGCAGAATAAGTGATGCAAAGAGTAGAAGAATGAGACAGATAACAAATTATCTGCATTGTCTTTTGCAAATGTTCTTCTGATGGGTTAGAAGAAAACTAGGACATCTTGATCATAGCATAAGCTATGTCAGGTCTAGTTCCAAGCATGATATAAAGCAAGGATCCGATAACAGATTGATATTTGGATCAGAGTGATGGATTCTCCTTTCCTTCATTTGGTCTTGGAATATATCCAGTAGGTAGAGGAACAGATATTTCCTTACAGTTCTCTTGACCAAATCGCTTGATTACTTTATCAGCGTATTTGTTCTGATCAAGGATTAGAGTATGTTTTCTTCAATTTCTAGGAATGCGCATGCCAAGATATTCTTTGGCTTCACCTAGATCTCGTGATTCCCATTTAGACATGAACTGTTGTTGATGAGAGAGGATCTGTTTTTTGTTTGATCCAATGAAGAGAGCATCATCAACATAAATAACAATAAGAATAATGTCCTTGCCAATAAATTTGCAATAAATGCCAGTATTAGCAGTGCATCTCTTGAAGCCGAAGCTAACAAGGCTTTGATGAAGAAGCTTGTTCCATTGAAGGGCAGCTTGTTTAAGACCATAGATAGCCTTCTTCAATCGACAGACTTTATGTTCCTAACCCTTAACTATGAAACCTTCTGGTTGCATTATGTAGATTTCTTCATCTAATTCACCAAAAAGAAAGGCTGTTTTGACATCTAGTGCCTTGATCTCCCAATCATGGAGAGTGGCTAAGGATAGCACTAATTGGATGGTTTCAAACCGTGCAACTGGTGAAAATGTTTCTTCATAGTCTATTCCAAAGATCTGTGTAAACCCTTTAGCGACAAAATGGGCTTTGACACAATTACCAGGACGAATGGCAAATACCCATCTCCCTTTGATAGGTTGTCTTCCTTTAGGAAGATTCACCAGTTCTCATACTTTCCGATCTTTAAGCAATGTAATTTCATCATTCATTGCATCTTGCCAGGCTTCAGCTTGATCTCAAGGTAAATTATACACATCTCGGTAGTGTTTGGGAATTTCCCAATCTCCGTTTTGAACAGCAATGGAAAAGTGATGTTTAATCCATTTATTACTGTACATCTCACCAAGATCATCTTGTTCGTTAGTGGGTGCTTCCTGCATTGGTTCATCAGGAGTAGTAGGAGTAACTGGTGTTGATGACTCCTCCTGAATTGGTGCCAGTTCTTGTAAATCTTGCACTATCTCTAATGGTGGTCGATTACCATAGGTGTTATCTGGTAAAAATATGAGGTTGTGGAACTCTGTTAGAACAACGTTGTTCAACAGGAGGACGAGGATTTATCCTTTCTTCCCTAGTAGGATGATATTGATGTGGACATATCCTAAATTTAGGAATGCTCTCATCTCTATGATGAGGTGGTAACCAGTTTTATCATACTGGAGCACAAACAAACCATATATTCTCATCTTCATTTGATGGAGATAGTGGGGAGTCTGTTACTTGATAACATTTGTGTTGATGATGATGATCAATATCACTCTGATGTCCTGTTTCAGGTTGATCTCTCCTAGTTGCTGGTTTCATAGGAGTAAACTCCATATGATAGGAGGGTGGATTTTTTGGAGTTGATGGAGGATCATCATTATTAAAGTTAATCGGAGATAAATCTCTTGGAGGATACCAAGGTGACATTTCTGGTTTATCATAACCAGGTTCTTGATATGGAATGGAAACAGGGATTAAAACATCTCTAGCTGATTCTTGTGGTTCCTGATGGTCAGATGGATCCATTTGTTCCGATTGTTCTTGATCGGAACCAGCTGTTTGATCATTCTGTGGAATAGAGGCAGGTCTATCTTCTTGATCTCTAGAACAATGTGGAAAGAAGTTTTCATCAAAAGTAGCATTTGTAGCAATGACCACACAGTGCTTTTTCTTTGACCAAAAGCGCCAACCTTTTGTGTTTGATGCATACCCAATAAATGTCATTTCCTCTGACTTGGGAGACAGTTTGTCTAGCCGTTGTTCAGGAGGAATGAAGACATAGGCTCTACAACCAAAGACTTGGAAGTAGGAGGCATCTGGTTTCTTTCCATTAAATATTTCAATAGGAGTTTTCCAATTATGACAACACATGGGTTGTCTGTTATACAGATGAAGAGCAGTCTCTATAGCGTCCTGCCAGAATGCTTTAGGAAGGCAGGCATGATGGCGCATGCTTCCAGCCTTTTCAAGAATAGTTCTGTTAAATCTTTCAGCACATCTGTTTTATTGGGGCATATGAGGCACCAAAGTCTGGTGAGTAACTCCTCTGGATGAGAGGAACACCTGGAACTCGTGACCCATAAATTCACCTCCTCGGTCTGAATGCACGGAGGTAAGAGTGTGACTAGTGAAGATGTAAAGCATACCCAGAAAAGTCATCAATAAAAGTAAGAATATACTGAGCACGAGAGCAAGGCTCAGTAGGCATAGGACCAACCAGGTTGGTATGCACTAGAGCAAGAGGACGAGAAGCTCTCTTTCCAGATACAGAAAAAGATCTATCTAGTATCTTTCCAATCTGACAACCACAACAGGGGTAATTATCAGATGGAAGGGAGATTGTTGGAACACCAGATAGTTGGGTATGAGCATGATGCAAGGCATTTTTGGAAGTGTGGCCAAAGCATTGATGCCAGATTTGATAAGATCGATCATCCACAAGAGAGGTCACAATAGAAGACAAAGGAGTAATCGTTTCCGACTAAAACCAGTGTAAGTTGTTAGCTGGTGATAAGGCAGTGGCCTGAATCACCAAGCAACCTTTCTTGTTCCAGATCCTAGATCCAGATTTAGTAATCTCACAGCTATAGCCATGGTGTGTTAATAAAGGCACAGAAAGTAAGCAATGCAATGCATCAGGAGTAAACCAAACTTCTTTTAATGAAACTGGAGAATAAGATTCTCCAATTTGACATATGAGAATGGTTCCTGGACCTCTCATAACAACCTTATTCCCATTAGCAACAGTAGCTGTGTGTTGTTGTTCTCCTAAATGGACAAAGTCATCCAAGAAGGGTGATAAATGATCGGTACAACCACTGTCAATCATCCAATGGGATTGGTTAAATGCAGACTTAGAATCACCCTGAAGCACAAAGACTTCAATATAATAGATAAGGTATTCATTAGACTCTTCATCATAGAAGGTATTTAGATCGTCTTCTCCCCTATCATATGGTAAACAATCTCGGTTAAGTACCAGCACAACACCTTTATGTGATCTGCTAGGTAATCGAATCTCTTTCCTATAAATAGAGGAAGGTACAGATCTATGAAACTCAGAAGACTGAGTATAAGGTATAGGTGGAGAAGGTAAATGATGATCCAAAGAAGAGAAATGACTATTGTCCAAAATCAAACCACCAAGAGAGAAAGAGATTTTCTCCTTTTTCTTTCCTTTCTTGTCTCACTTCTGAAGAAGTGGTTTGTCTCGTCTAGATGACGGTTGTGCTAGATCATCCATTTTAGATGGATTGGGCATGAAAGGAATGATTGGAATCAGCAATGTCCATACCATTATCTGGATCATTTGTAGGTTCTTCCCAAGAGTTAAAGTCTGTTCCCTCAATGATTTCTTTGAATTGAGATGGATTCAAGATAGCATCAGGACTATCATAGTAAGTCCAAGCTTCAGTAGAAACCTCAGCAATGTGGGATTTATCCACTTGAACTTCCATGTGTTCTTCTGAAATAGAAGGTAAAATGTCTATTATTATATCAGATTGAACTTGATGGACGAAACCTTGATCTCCCTCTATGACATTAGCCTGAGGGGCTTTTCCTTTTCCCTTTTTTGCTTGTCGCTTTTCAAACCCTGCGCATTTCCTCTCCTTATCCTTTTGGTAAGGGGACTAGAATGATTTCTTCTGGAAGTGAGATCCAGAGTTTCCAGGATTGTTAGATCCAGAATTCCCAAAATGGTTCCCAGTATAATTAGAAGGTCCCTGAGGGCATTTCCAGTTATTAGTCCAAGGTGGACCTTGTCAAATGACAGTAGTTCTATTAGAGGAAGAGCATACTGGTTCTGTCTCCACAACAGAAATGCGGGAGCACAATGGTTGTCTTGTTTTGTGCATATCAATTTTGGAAAGTATTTTCCAAGAGATGTTATCCACAGTGAATTGAACTTCTTCTGTGGTTTGAGCGACAGTGGAAGAGAATTGATAAAAGGAATCAGGAAGGGCAGAAAGTAAGATCATCGTCCTAAGGTTTTCAGGAAGAACAAGTCCTGCACTTGTCATCTGTTCAGTGAGAGACAACATTTTATTGATGTCTTCATTGGCTGATGCTTGTTGAACAGGGACATTTAGCAATTGATGGAATAAGTGGAACTGGCCAGATAATCCCCTAGATCCAAACATGGATCTCATTTTCTCCCAGAGTGCCTTAGCAACAGAGGGGTTTGTTGGTCCTCCTTGTACATTGACATAGTCAAATGATACATTGAGGATCAAATTATTGGAGATTGTGGTGGTGATAGTTCCACAGACTTTCTTATCGAGAACCATCCATTTGGTTTGGTCTCCTGCAACTGTTCCAGTGTAGGTGTTGGTTCCATCTATGAAACCCCAAACAGAAAGGGATTCTAGTGTAGCACACACTCAAATAGACCAAATGGAATAGTTGCTGACTCCAACAAGAGTTGGGATCCTGTTGAGGACAGTGGTATCGGTTTTGAATTCAGTAGGAGTGAGAGCAGCCATTTAGATAAGATGAAGTAAGTCTGCAAAATCATCAACGATCATTTCTTGATAAAGATAAGATTAAAGATTAAAAGAAGCGAAACTAGTTTGTGTCCCAGAAGTTGGTGTCATCATCCTGGATGTCCCAATTGGAGAAGATCTTCTTTTTGAAGATAACTAAGTTTGTAAATGTCTCTGTTTATGGTTTAGTCTCTGCTTTTGGTGTGCCCAGAAAAGAATACTATTGTTTTTTGTCCAAGGACAAGTAAGAGTAGGTTTGATCTTGTACCAACAAGGTAACAGTAAATTGTTATAGTTTGGGCCATGTACACCCCTATTTATTTATTTTTCCTTTGCTCATATGCATTGCATCATTGAGCAACATTTACTTAGCACTTTCTTCTTTCCAAGATCATGTGACCTAGTGCATGTGATTATGGGAACTGGCATATGACATGAGGCTAGCCATATGACATCATCAATGATGTCATACCTCATGCCCCTTTATCTTTCTCTCATGGTTATCACCACTAGTCATTGTCTCCTTGTTATAGGCATCAACAAGGAACAAGATGATGATGAGAACATGGGCAACTACTCAGCTAGAAGCAGCCCGATGCCTATACTGAGGTTGCAACGAGGTAGAGAGGAGGGTGGTGTCAATGCCCTGAGGACTCAGCAATGGGGTGATCTGACAAAACAAGAGAGTTGGGAGTCATTGTATGTAGGCTGGTTTAGGTCTATGAGAACGAAGGATGATCCCCCAGAGACCACAATGAAAGGATAAGGATCCTCCACTGTAGTTCCCAGGCTTATATAGCAGACTACAGTAGTGACAGTGACTAGTGACAGTGACTAGGGTAGAGGGTAGTCTGTACATGAGGTAGTGGTGAGGTAGAAGGTATGGCTACTAAGAAGGAGTGGAGATTAACAGAGTGAGGCTTACACGTGTAGGTGGAAGAATAGAAGCGAAGGTGTAAGCTGAACCTAATCGTAGATTGGATCATGGCAAAGATCCAGATGGGATCTATCTCTGATCAACAGAGATAACCATGGGAAGATCTAATCATGAGTAGGGTAAGGATAAGGGCAGAGTCTAGCATGTGCCCATAATCTGCTAAGGTAAACGTTAAAGTAAATGTTAGTCTGGGGAACTGATAGAGATAGCAAGTACGAGCCATGTATTGTAACACTCCTTGTTTCTGTCTTTCTCATCCAAACCATTGTTGCAGTCTGCAACACTTGAATAGGACTACCACGAAACCGAACTGCTACATTCCCCTTCATTTGTCTATGAGTCGTACTAAGTGGCTGGCACATATCAAAGTACAGAGAGAAGCCGCTGCACTAGCTTTTTACTGTCTCAATGTACAGAGACTGCACACCCCATCCCCCATTCCATCTGTTGACCCAAACAACACAACTCCCAAACCAGAAGGGACCAATGGCCTTTTTCTGAGGCAAAAGAAGATATATATCTGCCGCATGTATGAACAAGACCCACATTACATCCGCTTGCATTACCACTGTCTCTGGGACCTCAGCACTCCCAACTTCTCCATACTCCACCCTTGCATTGCTCTCTGCCCCAACCAATGATACATCTAAAAAGTCCCATCTCCAGAAACTGCTTGGAAGATAGTGGTTAGTAAGGATGCTGGACATCCAAGATGTACTTGACACAATTAATGGCCTGGTTGCTATCATGATCTGATAGGCTGCCCCAACTTTGAACTCTTACAAGGCTTTCACCAAACCTGGGACCTGGGACAGTGATCGAAAGACCTTCCATAACTGGTGGGTCCGACTGGTCACCTGGGTTGAGTGCCAGACTGGCCTCAACAACAAACAAAAAACTGCTGCTGCCCTTCTACGCCTCACCGGCAAGGCCTCTGACTATGCAAGGATCCAACTCGCCCATTATAATGAGCTGGAAGACTTAGAGTCTGACCCAGTGAGAAAACTCTTTGTTACGGGCTGCAACGACGACGGATTGCACGAGGAAGACGGAGACTAATAGACGGCGGGAGTCGGTGTCGACGTCGACGAGTATGACGAGGACCAGCTAGAAGATCGGTATGGCGATAGAGACGATTCGATAAAGCATACAACAGCCCCTTGACAGAGGGCTAGGCTGGCAGAGGAAGGAAGAGTGGTACCACTAGGTTGCAGGCACCGTTGAGGTGGGTGGAATGAAGTGAATAGGACTAAGGTAGGAGGAATTACAGGAGAGGGTTTATATACGTATTCTGACTACCTTAGGGCAGGTTGTCTGAGTCCGAATTAGATGAGGGCAGGCAAAGATAAGGCATAGAACGTTCCAGAAGGAAAACGGGAATAAACGTGAGAGAAAGATAAGGGGCATGAGGTATGACATCATCAATGATGTCATGGGTCTAGCCTCATGTCACGTGACTTGTTCTAGACATAGATCACATGAGGTTTCCCGTGATCACGTGCACTGGTCATGTGATCTTTGGAAAAAGAATTCGACTAAGGTAAAACGGTGCTCAGTGATGCAAGCATATGAGCGAAGGGTAAAAAGTGAAAATGTAGCGTATGCGGATCCGAACTATAACACTCTTGGCCTGGCCAGTCTGGGCGCAGGTCAAAAAGGACCTTGAGGAACACTTCTGCATCGACGTCCTCAAGGAAGAAGCATATCAGGCCCTGGTGGCCTTTAAACAAGATCAACTCCCCATCGAGGTGTTCACACAACAATTTGACATCCTCCACCTTGATGCCAGGGGACAAGGGATGTATTGTCAGGGTAAGACTAGCTGAGGATACATCAGTTGTAACAAAGGGTTTATATAAGTAAGGTGTGGGAATAATGACTAATTGGATGGAATGTGAAAGAAGGAAGAAGAACAATTAGTCATGGAAAGATGATGTCATATGGAACATCAGAGAACGATGAGAGGTGAGCAGAAATGACAAATGATATGACTGTATTGGAAAGTGTGTAATCAAGATGACAAGTGAGAGATAGGCATGGATACTTAGCTAATCTAAGTTGCTAAGTGAAGAGTTCAGCAAAAAGGGAATGTGGTACATGTTGTAGTGGGGTCGATCCCCATCTGAAGAGGTCAAGAACAAAGAGAAAAGTGTATGTGGTAAAGTGAATTGTAACACTCCATATATATAAGGAGAACATAGATTACAATATCTATTTTCAACTTTCGCTTCAAGATCCCACTTTAACAGACGATCTCACTATATGGAAAAAGAATGCGGTTGCTGTTGGGAAAACCTTCAACTGAATGCAACTAGAGCGTTCGAAAACCATTGCCCCCAATTCCATGTGTCCAGAAGCACCTCACTTCACTGCCGTCGGCACCCAACTGGGTCAAAGAGCCCCTATGCAGGACATTCAAGCAATGCAAGGTCCTGATACCAGGACTTGCTACAACTGCAACAAACAGGGGCATATATCCCAGAATTGCAAAAAGCCTCAGTGTGCTCGTGGACAAGGACAACCTACTTTCAACCCTCTCACCAGTCATACATCATATGCTCTGCCCCATTTTCAAAATCATGAGATACTGCTCACTCCTACCACGGCCATTGCCTCCACCACAGCCACCTCCACCTCCTCTCCAACATCAGATACACCTGCCTGGCAAAACAAAGAAGCACAGGTGTACTACTTTAATTGTACGAAGCAAGGGCGCGGCAGTTAGCCATGGAAGGACTTAAGGGAAAAGGGAAAGCCAAATAGATCCGGGGGGTAACTATTCAGCTAAGGACAATAAATTTCTTACTTCGATTCCATTTTCTCTTTCTTCTCCTAATCATTTTTCTTGTCTTGATATTGAAGGGGAGATGGACATTGAAGCAGATAACAAAGCTTCTTTGAACAATTATACGTATGGACTTACCTCCGAAAGGGCATCTCATTTGAGTGTGGCACCGGAGAATAATAGTGTGCTTAATTCCCTTGCGAATGAATGATCTTCTCAAATTTCTTCTTATAAATCCCCCCAAAACTCATTCTCTCATTAGGAACACAATGCCTCTCAAGGAGGCGAGTTCGATGTGAACACTGATGTTTATTTTCAGGATAAAGAAGGCAAATGGACCTTCTGAACCACTTCTTTGCTCCTAGACTCGGGAGCTGTTCAAACTTTTGTCAACAAACATTGGGTCACTGAAATAGGAATCCAAACATACCCACTTTCAAACCCCATGAATGTCACCAATGCCAATGGATCCTCTTCAAAACATGGAATGATCCACAAATACATTTCTATTGTTCTCTCTTATCATGGACACACCAAGGGAGTGGATGCGCTAGTCACAACCTTAGGCTCCCACGAGATAATATTAGGATACGACTGGTTCCATTGTCACAATCCACTCATTGACTAGGTGGCTAAAATGATAATGTTCAACAGGTGTACCAAAAACTGTAAAGCTCATCAAACCCAGCACTGGATCTCAGTACAATCCATTGAAGAAGGGCTAGCAGAAAAGGTACCAAAACAATACCACGAGTTCCTAGATGTATTTAGCAAAGAGGAATCCAAATGGATGCCAGTCAGCAAACCCTGAGACTATGCCATCGACCTCAAACCCGACTTTATTCCAAAAAAGGGTCAGATCATCATTCCACTTACTGATGCAGAAATAGAAGAAGTCTGGAACTTCATCGCCTCCGAACAAGAAAAGGGCTATATTCACCCATCAAAATCACCACAAACAGTGCCAGTATTCTTTATTCCCAAGAAAACTGGGGAGAAATGGTTGGTAATGGACTATTGATATTTAAATGAGGGTACCATCAAGAACTCGTATCCTCTTCCACTCATTTCCTCTTTTGTGGACCACCTGAAGGGTGTGGATAAATTCACTTGCCTTGATCTGAGATAAGGATATAATAATGTCTGCATCAAAGAAGGCAACAAGTGGAAAGCAGCCTTCATTACCCCCTTGGGCACCTACGAACCAGTGGTTATGTATTTTGGGATAATGAACTCACCACCAACATTCCAACAGATGATGAACAACATCTTTAACAATATGTATGTGGTGGTAATTGTTTATTTGGACAACATGTGCATCTTCACATGCAAGAAAACCGACAAAGAGCACTCCGAAATTATGAAGGAAGTTCTCCAGCACTTGTGCGAGAATGACCTTTATGCAAAACCAGAAAAATGCATATTTAATGTTGATGATGTTGATTTCTTAGGCATGCATGTCTCTAAAGAGGGTGTCACCATGCAGACCAAGAAAGTCGACACTATTCTGGAATGGCCAATCCCGACTAAGCTCAGGCAGCTTCAGTCATTCCTCGGACTATGTAATTATTACCAATGATTCATCAAGGGTTTTGGTCAAATTGCGTGTCCACTCAATGACTTCACTAAAAAGGACGTTCCTTATACTTGGGGAGCAGTGCAACAAAATGTGTTTGATATGCTCAAAAAACAATTTACTGAAGCACTGCTTCTCACTTATCCTGACCCTGCCCACCCTATGTGTTTGGAAACCGATGCTAGTGACATCGCCACTGGCGCTGTATTATCAATTCAAGGGGAGGATAACTTATGGCGCCCTTGTGCTTTTCTTTCTCACTCTTTCTCTTCAGCTGAATGAAATTATCCTGTTTACAACAAAGAACTTTTAGCTATTATACATGCTCTGGAGGAGTGGTGACACTATTTAATTGGAAAAACTAACTTCGAGATTTGGACAGATCACAAGAATCTTGAGTACTGGAAAAAACCCCAAACATTGTCTAGCTGACAAGCCCACTGGCACAAGCTGTTACAAGAATTTAATTATACCCTGATCTATAAGCCAGGCAACACAAATGGATGTGCCAATGCTCTCTCTCATCACCTGGATCATGGGGACACCATCGATAATTTAAATGAAAATATCACAATCTTTCCCTTTGCCATTCTGCACTCCTCTAATTTATCTATCCCAGTGTTGCTAACTTCCTCTGACACTCGCCTTCCCACCAAGGGCTCCTCCACTGTGGCAGGCTTTGACCTGTATTCTACCCTGGATCTTGACATCCCCACCCACAATCAAACTCTCATCCCCACCCACGTCAAGATTCAGCTACCCCTTGGTACTTACAGAAGGATTGCCCCTCATTCAGGCCTCACCTTCAAGCATAAAATCGATGTCATGGCCAGAGTCATTGATGCTGATTATAGGGGAGAAATCGGGGTAATCCTGTTCAATCACACCAACATGCCATTTCACATTTCTAAACATGATTGTATTGCACAGCTAATTATTGAAAAAATAGAAAACCCAATACTCACAGAACAAACTACTCTAGATGAGTCCCAACAAAACAAAAAGGGCTTTGGCTCTACAGGAGTACAAGCCATTTCATCTACATCTCTCACTCTGAACTTTGAGACTAAATTAACAACAGAATCCAAACAATTAGGTGTAGACACCATTAATGAATATGAATATTACACTCAGGACAAACTCTTCAGATTTTCAAACAGCATTGTTTTTGTGCCACCTTCTCTTCAAAACGAACTTATATCTCTCTTTCATGATTCTTCCACGGCAGGCTATCCAGGTCAAGACCACACTATTAGCACTATTAAACAATTTTACTGGTGGCCTGGTGCGGCTAAAGACATTGCTTCTTATGTAGAACACTGCCAGGTGTGCTCCCTCATAAAGGGTTCATCAAAGCCACCAGCAGGAAAACTTCTTCCTCTTCCTATTCCTTCTCATCCTTGGATGGATATATCTATTGATTTCGTCACAGGCTTTCCCACCTCCAAGGGATACAATGCCATCAGCGTTGTAGTTGATCATTTTTCAAAAGAAATTGTCCTTTTTCCTTGTACCAAAACAACTTCTTCCACCAATCTGGCTCTTTTATTGAGAGATCACATTTGGTGTATCCATGGACTCCCTAACACTATTGTTTTGGACAGGGGACCACAATTCGTGTCGGAGTTCACCAAAGAACTCTGCAAAGTCTTGGGGATTCAATGGAAGTTGTCAATGGCATATCATCCACAAACAGACAGACAAACAGAACAAATCAATTGCGAGGTACTGGCATACAGTGGCTCAAAAAACTGTCTGCATGTTTGCACATTTTGCACTAAAAGCTCCCAACTGCAATAACACTTAACCCCTATCTAAACTATGAGAGGATGAAATTCTCCACCCATTCAGGGCTTTCTATTCATCCAGGAATCAAGAGATTTAATCAAGAGGTGAATGAATGGCAGCCATTTTAAAATAACATGTCATGTGGACAGTTTTTTGACTTTACAAAAATCAAAGTATCTAATATTTGGTATGAGCTCCCTTGGCCTTTATAACTGCTTCAATCCTTCTAGGCATACTTTCTATCCATTTTTGACACTGTTCCACAGAAATCTTTCCCCACTCTACCTCCATTCTTTCCCATAATTGATGAACTCCCATAGAAGTATTCTCATAGGCTGAGAGATGCCTTTTGAGATGATTCCAAGTGTGTTCAATAGGATTAAGGTCTGGAGACTGTGCAAGCCAATCTAGAAGCTTGATATCTTGTTCTTCAAACCATCCTTGGGCTCTTCTAGAGGTATGCTTTGGGTCATTATCCTATTGAAAGATAATATCACCTTCTGAGATTCCAGATTCCTCCATGCTTTGAAGCAACCCCTCCTTCAAAATGGTCACATATTGTTCAGCATCCATTCTTCCCTCAACCTCACTCAATACCCTAACACCATTCCATCCTATACACCCCCACACTACAGCTTTAAGTGAGGCCTCCTTGAGAGTATTTCTCACTGTTTGGAAGGAGACAGGAGAGTCAACAATAGAGTTGATGAATTGTGTAGCTTGTACAGCATTTTTGGCCTTGCCAGTTATAATTTGCTACACAATAGCTCTTTTATTGGTAAAGGCATTAGGATATCTTATTCTAATGATTGAGTCATACTCAATCATGTGATCTTTTAGATAAGATTACATCATGACTAACTATGATTACAACATCTGATGAAAGATTAGATAAGTATGGTGCAATCTCACATCATACAGAGAGCTTTGTGCAAGTGGATATTGCACAATCGTATCATTCTCTTTCATCTCTTTCATCTTTATTTCATTGGTTAGAATGATATAGAATATGATAGATTGTTCATACTTATGATCTCTTTATTGATTAGATACAAACATCCTGTATCATATATAAGATTGATCTTTAGGATCAATCTTTCTCTCTAATGAGTTATCTTTGATTCGTTCTCTTCTGCTTTGATCCTTCAAATCTTAGCAAGACTCTCCACCTCTTCTACTTGATTCATTCCATCATATTATCAACACCAGGTGAGAGTTCCCACCTGAGACTCATTCCTTTGTCCCTTTGCATTGGAGTACCTTTGTACTTCAATAGGTTATGAGCCTTGCTTAGACAAGTGGAGTTCGTCTTTTGATATCACTGATGCCTCCCACTGTCTCGCGTGATGAATGATGGTTCATGCCTATGATCCAGAATGTTCTTATCACCATTCTATATATCTATCAGGCGATCAGATATGGCACTTTTCTTGTCAAAACTGATGAAAGAACCTTTATAACATTCTCTGGAGGACTCCTGATCTTTTATCGATCAGCTGATGCTCTTTATATCATCTTTGAGATCAGAACACTAGCTGAAACCCATTTTCTCATGCTTGTGCTCAGATCTTATCCAAGTGTAAGTACAGCTCCTGTTACTCCTCCAGAGAACCAGCCCAGTCATCCTCGTCCTCCACCTCATTGTCCTACCCCACACCCTACTGCTCCAAGAGCTGTAGAGACAAACCCTCGACCTATTTGAGGAGAAGCAACAATACCTAAAGGAATCCCCTTCAAGATCCCTTGTCCTATTTGTCAAGGAGCTATTGAGTGCAACAAGCACCACCGTCACGGTGAGACAGATGTTCTTAGGAACAGATCAAGGACTGATTTGTTTACTCTACTCAGAGTAATTAGATCTCCTCCGGTATTATCATCACTGGATTCATCCTACTTCTCTGTACCTGCTGAGATAGCTCAACCTCAACTGCTTCTATATGGCTTATCAAATGCCACTCAAATCACAGCTCAATGCTCCTCTCCACATCTTTATATACCATCTCCTCCTTTTATTGACCAAATAGTTGAAGATGTCGCAAGCTTCGTCCAGCTCCCCCAACCTAGTTTACCCTCCTATGCCAATCTTTCTCCACGACCTCCTTCCTTCACCTCCTCCAATGGATCTCGACAATATTCAAGAGAATCCTCACATTCTCAATCATCTCAAGCTTCAGGACCTCCTATGGTTCCATTGGAATGATCCAGTCCTTCCAGTGCCCCCTCAGGCTCTAGAGGTAACAGCTCCTCAAATTGTTGCACCAATTCTGATTCATCCAACTCAAATCAGCAACATGGTCATCAGGGAGGAAGAAGTTGAAGACATTCTGGCAACAATCAAGATGGTCAGTTATCGGGAGAACATCTAGTACCCATAGCAGGAAGACAGCCTAGTCGGAACCAGGTACTTCAACCATCAGGAAGAAGACCTGGTATACTTTGAAGACAATGAAGGATCGTATCTGGTGAACTTTCAAACTCCCAGACTGCTCCTCCAGCTTACTTGCCAGTGGAACACACTGGAATGTGTAGAGATTCATCTGAATCTCTTCCAGGAGAGACAAATGACGCCAATCTGGCATCAACTGCAGCTCCCTTTGCTGCTCCTCCACTCACTTTCCATTTCACCCTGCCAAGTTCTCCCATTCTGGATCAATCAAATTGAAACTGGAGCACAAACCATCAATGGCCTTAGATACGTTGATGAGACCATTGGGAATGCTTATGAAGCTGCTGGATGGGCCTTCCCAACAAAATCCTATAATGACATCTTTGCTCATCCTCAACTCCAAGTCCATAGTCATGGATTCAAGATCTTCCAACATGATATCTTTCCTCCATCTTATGTGAACATTTTCTTATTTAAATCATACTATGCCAACATCATTTTCAATGAACAATCTTGGATCAACTCTTTTCAATGGATTTAAGAACATCACATTAATATGTGGAGAAATGAGGAGATGAACCACCTCTGTGGTATGAGGCAGATCTTGTGGAATGAAGCCTTTGATAAGCTTCACCTGAATAATCTCTGAGAAATGGACCCAGAGATCTGGAAAGAATCAAAGTGGATCCAGAAACTGATCCTTCCCCACATAGGAATGGATCAGGAAGATGTCATTTATGCTTCTCTTGCTGGAACTTACAGAAAGAGAAAACGATGCACTGCTTCAGAAGGCAAAAACAAACACCACCTTCAAGGATCTGTTTGATTCTGGCAAGTACTTAGACATTTCTGTTCCTGCTTCTTGGTGTCCCCATCCCTCTTCCTTTGAATACTTGTATAATTTTGATTTAGGAGATTGACGATTCCAAACTTTCTTCAAGATTAACACCTGGTGTGATCCAGAGATTATAGAATTACCTTTTGTAAATTGCTACAAAAGAGAACTGTTACTCTCGAAAGGATTAATGTCGGATGTTATGATTCCTAATCCACATTATCAACCATCTCTGTATCTAGAGATCTTCTTAGATCTAGATTTATGTTGCGGACTGCAACAACAGTTTGGACAAGAAAGATAGAAATGAGGAGACAATGACTAGCAGTGATAACCATGAGAGAAAGATAAAGGGGCATGAGGTATGACATCATTAATGATGTCATATGGCTAGCCTCATGTCATGTGCCAGTTCCCATGATCACGTGCACTAGGTCACATGATCTTGGAAAGAAGAAAGTGCTAAGTAAACATTGCTCAGTGATGCAATGCATATGAGCGAAGGAAAAATAAATAAATAGGGGTGTACATGGCCCAAACTATAACACTACCCTCCATTTGCCAGATTTGAGGTCTAACCACAAGTCTGCAAATTTGGTATAGAAGGGTCCGAAGGGAGAAAACAGAGAAGCGAATTGCGTGTTGGATATTCCTCACATGGGGCATAGTACAGAGGGATGAGATTTGTGAAAGTCATTGATAGCGTCCTGTGCATGTTTTAAGTTAATGGCAGGTTCCCAGGTGCAATCCACCTTGTCCCATCCTTTCTAATGGATGAGGTATTCCAATTTTCCATGTGAAAGCCAACTAGCGGCTATGAAATCAACCTTGTATTCTTCATAATGGTCCTTGGTGACTGTGATAGCATCTGGTTTAAATACGGGCTGGCTAGCCAGTGGAGCTTTATAGGGTTTTATGCATGAAACATTGACTGTGGGATGGATGGAAATGGATGCTGGAAGATGGAGGGTTATGGCATTAGGGAGTACAGTGGTGATTTGGTATGGACCAATGAACTTTTGTGTTAATTTATGAGCAGGGTAGAGAAGGGATAGATGGTCAGTAGACAACCAGACCAGATCTCCAATGGCATAGATGGGAGCATGAGAACATTTGGATTCTTGGTTGTGGACCATTCAATCTCTGGATTTAGTGAGTGTAGTGGCTATTTCATTGTGCGATTTTGCCATAAATGATGTGGTTGACCCCCCAGGGGTAGTGGAAGATAAGGGTTCTACCCTAAGTCATGGCTGATAATTATGGATGACTTGAAAGAGGGTTGCGCCCGTGGCAGTGGTAAGGGAGGAGTTATGTATGAACTGTGCCATTTTGATCCATTCACTCCAAGAGTCCTTACATTTTGCAATGTATGCTCTAAGGTACAGTGGCTCAAAAAACTGTCCACATGTTTGCACATTTTGCACTAAAAGCTCCCAACTGCAATAACACTTAACCCCTATCTAAACTATGAGAGGATGAAATTCTCCACCCATTCAGGGCTTTCTATCCATCCAGGAATCAAGAGATTTAATCAAGAGGTGAATGAATGGCAGCCATTTTAAAATGACATGTCATACGGACAGTTTTTTGACTTTAAGTTTCAATTACATATATTAGACCCTGCATGCTGTAATATCATTACATACATTCAGTAAGGGTTCTTTTATGTCACCTTTATGTAACTGTGTGTCAACCCACTATATAAACCCTCACTATTCTATGCTTATTTTCCCACCATCACCATGAGACCCATTTCTCTCTCTTAAAAACAAAATATCATCTCTCTCTCCTCTCATGGCCTTTCTACCAGGAAGATTGCCTCCCAGACTGGCCTAGGAAAGTCTACAGTGGCTCAAGTCCTTCAGGAAATCCAATCAGAAATGCCTAGACTTCATGGTGGTCATCCAACCAAGCTTTCTGATAGGCATGACTCATCTGGTAGTTAGCATGACTCATCCATTAGGATAAGGAGTGACTCATTGCAACACCAAATCTCAACACCATGAGCTGGGTGACGTGATTGGGTGAAAACATTTCCTGCCCGATGGTGAGTAGTCCATCAAGGTCCAGAGATGGTGCAGTGCTGGCAGGCATGGAGTGTGAGGTGAAAAATGTGTTGGAGTCGGTAGAGTTTTCAAAACAAGACACATTGGTGAGTGATACAGAGTAGTATTGCTCACTTTCATCATCTTGAAGCTTGTCTAATTGTGCCATATCATCTAGACCTGCATCAGCTTGAGACCCTTCTGTGTACATGTTGGCCCCTGTAGTGGCAGATGACTGGGACAACAGCACTTCCATTTGTGGAAAGAATTCCCAACCAGTGTTGCAAAACAGTGCGAGCTGTTGCAGGCTGCAACGGTGACAACTTTGACGAGGAAAACTGATACGAGGAGACATCAATGAACAGTGTTGACATCGACGAGAATGACAATGACGAGGTTGAAAACAGGTATGGCAATAGAGATGATTCAATAGAGCATACAGTGGCCCCTTTGCAGAGGGCTAGGCTGGCAGAAAAGAGGAGAGTGGTACCACTGAGTTGCAGGCACCTGAGTAGGTGGGTGGAATGAAGTGATTAGGACTAAGGTATGAGGGAATTACAGGATGGGTTTATATACTATGACTGAGTACCTTAGGGCAGGTGTCTGAGTCTGAATTAGTTAAGGGCAAGTAAAGAACATGGAATGTCATGGAAGGTTCGAGAAGAAAAGAAGTGAATGGAAGTGAACATGAGAAAGAGATAACGAACATGAGGTATGACATCATCTATGATGTCATAAGGCTAGCCTCAAGTCATGTGAGAGTTCCTGCAGTCATGTGCACTTGGTCACGTGACTTTGAAAGAAGAAATCAACTAAGGTAAATGGTGCTCAGTGATGCATGCATATGAGTGAAGGTAAAGTGAAGTGAAAAATAGGGCGTACACATGCCCGAACTATAACACAAGCTCCTTGTCCTAAAATTGAAGTTAGCCTATGTTGTTTGAATTGCACGGACTGGGCTACATATGTCAATGCTAGAGGATACATATTGATCCCAAGCAAGACTTTCCTCTGGTGTGCTTGAAATGTTTATGCCATGGGTTGCACTCCAGTGACCATGTCCAGAACAGTTGTTGTAAGCTTCGATAGCTTTGTACCTTTTCTTGAGCTGCCAGTAGAATATGACCAGTGTTGACCACACTGTTATGATTTGAACATATGGCCTGGTATTTTGTATGGACATTTGTTCCATCCTTATCAGCTCCAAGATGGAGTGCCACCTCATTCAAGATGGTTATTGGAAAGCTCCCTGCCTGGCCCATCTTCACCTTCCTCTCCAGAAGGAGGTTTATCAGGTGATGGACTTCATTGTTGTCCCAAATGGCACATTTCTTGGGGGCATGTTGACACATGAGCCATGATGCCTTGAGACCACAAAGCACAACAAAAGATGAGAATCCAAGGAGGAGGTCGTGCAGATGGTGGTTGTATTGGGGGTTTGAGGGCATTGGGGACGTTAAAGATTCAGACTCCGCCTATCCAGTTATGAGGCAGACTCCGCGAATCCTCCTCCTCAGATTCAGGCGGAGTTGCAGTGTGAAGTGCCTGCCGATGATAGTCAGCCGAGACGGGCTCTTCATAGCCGAGTTAAGATCTTACCTAGCAAGCATCCCGAACAGGCCCTTACGGATGGCGAAGAGCAATCCCACGATGGAACCATTCCATCGTGGGGACCGCATGGCAGTGAAAAAGTGCATGTGGGAATCCGAAAGGATCCCAGACGCCAGAGCGACCTGTGGGATCGCACAGGCAGGAAGCCTCTCTCCTCCCCACTCGTTCTACCCGCAATCGCAACCGATCTATCCGGGGTCGCGCCCCCGCCTACGCGGGCCACTACGTGGATTGGCCTACTCCCTCGATAGGGCTTAAGACCGGTAGCTGGTACCCTAAACGGTCTCGGAAGGGCAGCGGTAGCCCCCTGACGAGAGCTTTCGCCGGCTCGAAACCGCCTACCCAACCCGCCTCCCTTATCCACCCCCATCTGTACTGTACATGGGCGTCCCCCATGGCCCGGCTCTCATCTTCGGAGAGGAGCGACCGACGGACAGATGTGTGGAGCTGACAGCCCGAGCGTCCCTCTTCGCACACAGATCTTACACCATGGCTCTACGAGCCATGGTCCCCCCAGATGTGGATCCGACGCGTCCACAAACATTCATTCGAGTACAAAGCGAGTAGTCTACAAGGTACATACAGAACCTCGATTTTCAGGATGACATTCGACAAGTCAACCAAAGTAATTATACGCCAGCGGTGTTGGCCACCCGTCCGTGGTCAGCAGCGAGTTCCCTTCGTTGACTCCCTGCATGTCATGCATCACCCCTAAACAAGTGTCCAGTCACCAGCTCTCGACGCGAGAGACCGAACTTACCAAATGGAAACGCGGCCTCGATCCATGGTGTCCTCTCCACAAAGTCGATTACTACGTTTTGAAACGCATAAATATCAGACATCGAGGCTTGGTCATCATTATCGCTAAAATCCTACGACGTCAAGTATGGCACGATCAGTACTCCGACTTCGCAGTGGAGTTGAAACCCTACTTCGTCTGCAAACTCTGTGACCCATATGGGTTTACCGTATGTGTCGCGTAGGACTGTGGCGTATCTAACAAATGCTTCTGGATCGGTACCGTAGAAATGAAACGCGATGGCATCTATCTTCATTCCAGAGATCAATCACTAATTACTGAGACAGTGAGAAAAAGCCTCACCGTACAACCGGTACATCCTTCAAAGAAGGCCTTCATCCAATCAAGCCCTGCTTGATCGTTTGTGCACGCCGGAGAAATAAGATAGTATCCTTCATATTTGAGCGGGTCTATATACTGCTTCCATAACGAGATACCATCCTCAGGGCTCATGTTTGATTGGGATGGTTCATTTGGCCTAGGCAGGTCATATCAGAAATGCCACCCAAAGAAACCTTGGACATACTCGTTCATTCCGAGAATTTTTGTTGCATAGCCTCGAACTACGACATTTTTGAAATCGTCCACCTGTTTCCATCCCCAGAGCATAGGAATGCCCTCCAACCCAAAATCGGACGCCATAGAAGGCAGGTAGGGGCTCCAAGTATACACACTAAGAACAGCGTTAGTACACCCGTGGGCAATTGAGATGAATATTCGAACAAGTGGACTTTCGGGCGAGCAAAATTCGCCAGGTAAGAAGTATCGCCGTTGGGCCACGCCAGCCCCCATTTCTTTGACTGGGCGGCGGCAGCAGCGGGGTGACTCGTATTTGGGGATACTTGCGAACTTGATGGCGTGTTCCCACCATGGGAATGCTCAGAAGCGTTGCAACGCTTCGAGGAATAATTACGCCCACTACGCTTGCGCTTCTCGTGGACGCTCTGCCCGTGAATAGAACCGCCTTTGTGTTCGCTGAATAACCGACCGAGAGGTTTAGTGTCAGCCTTGGGTTCCGCGAATGTTCGACTTGGTATCGCGCTGAGGCAGAGCCAGAAAACGAGGGAGAAGAAGAGAAGAGATCGGGTCATTTTAGTTGTTCGCTGTGGACCCAGAGTCGTCGACAAGGATTCTACCCTCAAACCGGTACTCTCTCGAAACACACTAGCAGGGAGAAAGTGAGGAAGGACTTGATGTTTGCTGGCATGCTGAATGCCAGTTCGAACATGGCAAAACCTTTGGAATTCAGTAGCGGCACGCTAATCGGCATTATAATTTATACCAACCAAAGGTTCCACCGCAGTTAAAGGTCGGTCTAGGGTCACCATTAATGTCACCATGAGCGGTGCCGGTGAGTCCCGACACTAGCTTGAAGGGTCATGCCAGTGGCGGGCGAAATATATCTCTACCGGCCGTGGTCATTGCTTTGACGTTCAAGTTGTCGATTCCGGCACTTTGCACAGCAGTGTATTCGAAATAGCCTAGCAGCCTGGAGAGATGGTAATGAGTTTGAACAGGAATCGTGAATGATGGTAACTTGCATGACAGTTGCAGTTTGAACTATCTCAGACCATTTACTAGTAGTCACGGAAGATAGTCCATTGGACTGGCAACCTTGAGCTTGAGCTTCAATCAATCAATCACTGCGGCTCTGTGGTGACTTGTTGAACTTCAGACACAGTGCCAAACTTCGGTTAACACGTTCAATGAATACTAGTCGGGCTAGGCCAGCGCTGAGATCTAGCGCTGAGACCTCCCTATGGGCCGTAGGCTGACGACTGTGTACCCAGTCAGCTCATTCCTCCTACTACCCTGCCTTGGCCTCCTTTCCGACATTCTTCAAGAAAATGACAACACTGGTGAGTATGATCCAATCAAGTTGTCAGTGCACTTACTGGTCAATTGTCCCGAGTACAGCGCTAAGCGGCAGCCGGCCAGTGAGCTTGATTTGATCATTACATGATACTAGGGATACCTGTCGGCAACTCGGGGCATTGGCTGTATGATTCTACGACAGTGTGCGATTTCCCCTACCCTCGTGCGCAGACTCACTGGATTATTAGTGTGCCTAGCGTCTGTTGAGTTGTCCTCACCAGATGGCAGTTACCAAGGGCCATCACGGGTTTCTTAAATCTCCGTTCTAGAAGGAGCTTGTCAGGGCTCAGTAAAGAAACGCCTGATATAAATTTGAGTCTTCTACAAAGTGACTCCTCATTTTCTTCCCCTTTGCCATCATGATGCAGCTATCGACGACTCAGCTCGCGGTACTTGTACCAGTTTTAATCATCACTGTAGGTTCTATTCGGCGTCTCATTCAAGCCAAACGAGAGCGTAAAGGGGCACCCCTACCCCCAGGACCGATCCCGATCCCAGTATTAGGAAACGCCCATGCCATCGATCTCGGGGAGCCTTGGAAAACGTATACCGACTGGCACGCCAAATACGGTGAGCTTGTGAACCAGTCAGAGATGGCCGGCATATTGAGACCATGGTAGGCAACGTGTTGTACCTGCGACTTTTGGATCAGGATGTTATCGTGCTGGGCTCGCAACAAGCTGCCATAGAGTTGCTTGAGAAGCGTTCTCAGGTTTATTCAGATCGTCCTTTCATTGCTACCCTTGGGCCGTAAGTGTATTTGCGGCATATCATATAAGTTATCTAAGGATCATTGTCTAGGTTTGGGGGTGATTGTAGTTTCGCTTTCACCCCCTATGGTGATCGCTGGCGATTCTGCAGGCGGATCTTTCACCAAAACTTTCGTTCTGACGCTGCGTTCAGTTTTCGTCCAATGCAACTTCGCCATGCTCGGCAGTTAGTGGTAAATATTGCTCAGGATCCCGACCAATATCTATCCCATTACTCCACGTAAGGCACACTTACAAGTCGTCCACTACATTCCCATTCATCGCATCATCTCAGCTTTGCTGTAGCAGTAGCGTTATCTGCTGCCTATGGTTATGAACCTAGCTCACAACATGACCCTATAGTGGAGGTTATCGAGGAATACACTACGGCGGCAGTACCAGCAGTCACCCCAGAGAAGTCTGTCCTGCTGGAATTGTTCCCTTTTCGTAAGTTCTCCATGAACAAAGAGCAACCATGTTCACAAGTGCCTGGTGAAGTATTACACATTCCTGACTGGTTCCCGGGGTCATCCTTAAAACGTGAAGCAAAGTATGCTTATGGTCTATCTCGAAAGGTGATAGAGATGTCTTTCCAATATACCGAGGATAGAATGGTAACTCTTGCTCAGCTCCACCAAAAACTTGAATGACTGACTTTGATAATCACCAGAAAGCTTCTCATGAACATTCAACCTTTTCGATGGTTTCCGATCATCTCTCTCGAATTCAGGATCAAGATGAGGTGCATCGTGCTGAGTATGTTTCCGCTCTGAAACAGGTAGCCGCAACCTCTATTCTTGGTATGTATCGTGATTGATCTGTGCCGTGAAACACTGATTTATGATGGATCTCGTGCAGCTTCTGCGGAGACGGTATGGAATACCACAAAACATCGCAGTTACGCATCTCATTATCTTTGCAGACGAGCTCCTCCCTAATGGTCTTTACTCTTGCCATGATCCTTCACCCTCATGTGTGGAAGCGTGCTCAGGCCGAGATTGACGCGATTGTCGGGACGGATCGTCTTCCCGATTTCAGTGATAGATCAGCTTTGCCGTATGTCGAAGCAATCATTCGGGAGACTCTCAGATGGCACCCCGTGTTACCTATGGGTAATATTGTCGTTTGATGTTATTCTTGGAGAGATCTGACAGTTACTCAGGTGTCTGGCATGCCACACTGAGCAATGATATCTATAATGGTTATTTCATACCCAAGGGTATGTCGTATTTTTCAGAATAATGTGCGAATGCTCGATATTTCAAACAGGTGCAACCGTGGTTGCAAATGCATGGTATGTCTACTAGTACTTCAATTTCTCCGATGGCTTTAGGGCCAATGACACTTGCAGGGCTATGTCCCGTGACGAGGCTCGATTCCCAAATGCCGAGGCCTTTATTCCCGAGAGATTTCTCAATGAAGATGGTATAGTGAATGATAATGATCCATCGGATTTTGTGTTTGGATTTAGTCGAAGGGTATGTGCTGGTATGTCCATGAACCTTTGAGGGGGCGCTTGCCAACGGCTGACACCCCCTGTGTGTTTCTTCAGGACGATACACGGCAGATGCATCCCTCTGGTGTGCGATCGCCACAATGCTTGCGACACTCGACTTTTGCCCCCCCAGAGATGCCCAAGGCAGCGAATCTGGTTTTCAGCCGAAATGGCTGAACGGACTCACTCAGTAAGTGGATTCATTGGTGGTCCGTCGTCATTTGGTGGTCACTCACTGATATTATATCCAGTCGCCCGGATGTGTTCCCATGCCGGATCTCCCTTCGTGCGCATGTGAATAAATTGTATCTGGAACATATACTTGTCAGCTGAGTGCCTGTGGACATAATATGCAATATACAAGTTTTCGAGATTACTACACTGAGGCAAGTGGATCTGTCTGGCGGCTGATCCTGCAGACGTCACAGAGGTTCGGGTTGAATGACCAAATGACCTTCAAGTTATATGGTACAAGCTTTGAAGGAATCATTAACCCTGGATATTTCAAGGTAGTCAGGCAATTCTGAAAGCCGCTGTCAGGTTCAAGCACTGCCAGAGCTCAAACGGTCACTGCGTTTCAGCTACCCCCCACATGGATTGCTCGGAGTTAATAGTAGAATTTAATAGCTGTGCTGGATAGGGTTGCCGAGATCCTCCGCCGCATGATGGTCGCACTCAAGTTCGACGCACTGGCATGCCAGCTGCGGAACCAATTTCACTGTCTTGAAGCAGTGTCCGCTTCGAGTCTTGCCGGTCATGTATGTACTACCAGTAGGTGGGTGAATTTTCTCACACAGCTACTATTCGGATTAGTGAATGTTATTAATAGCGACCCAACGGAACGAAATAGGATCGAAGCGACGACTAGTACGTATATAGCCATAACATCACCATGTCATTGTATCAGGGTTGGTAAGTGCAGCCCGCCCACACAAATGCCATTAACGTATTTAAATCTGACGCTTGCAGTGGCCACCCAATGCCCCCATGTCTCTACTCACGGACAATCAAGACACTGGTGCCCATTCCGACAGCTATGCTACAACAATCAATAAGGCCCGGGTGCTCAGCGATAACGGGGACCATTCATTTCAGAGCGATGAAAAGTTCCACTATGCAAAGGCGGATGTCGAGGTCGGACTCGAGGCCACATCAAACCCCCACGTTGGCGATGCGTCGGATACTGTCCTTCACACCGAGCGTGAAATCGCAACGCACATTATCTCCGTCGACGACGATCCCTCACTGAATCCGTGGACCTTCCGCGCCTTCTTCCTTGGTCTTGGTCTATCTGCCTTCGGTGGCTCTTTGGGTATGTCCATCTTCTGTCTATCCTTGTCTTCTGTACTTTATATAAATCAGCCGAGATCTATTACTTCAAACCGGTAAGCTCGATTATGATGATATGATCTCCACATCTGCTTCATTCTTCCTATTTCGTCGCCAGCAAACCGTCTCGGTGTCCTCGATGTTCCTTGCCATCATCTCCTACGTTCTCGGATTGGGGATGGAGACTTTCATCCCTCGTCATGGTCTGTTCCGATTCTTAAATCCTGTGAGCTGCGATCACAACCGCATCTCCTCGATCTCACCCCTCTTCAGCATTCTTTCAATAAGAAAGAGAATACCTTCATTATCATCATGGCTAGCGCAGCAGCAAACTCAGCTCTGGCGACGGAGGTCCTTGCTGTCCAGCGCCTGTACTACAACATTACTCCAAATGCTGCGACTTCCATCTTGTTGTTGTTTTCCAGCCAACTCCTTGGTTACGGCATTGGTGGTGTACTGAGACGTGAGTCTGCGTTGCACGGTTAAGCAACATGTGTGTGAGCTCATGAATTGCAACGAAAAGCGATTTTGCTGTATCCATCAAAGATGCTTTATCCTGGTATACTGCCGCTCGTGTCCATGTTGGAAACATTCTTCCAAGATGGTGCGAAGGCCCGCCGTAGACTCAAGGTATTCTACATCGTTTTCGGAGCGTATGTCACACCCCTGTGTTTACGATCGGAGCTTACCTGAAAATCTCCAGCATTTTTATTTGGGAGCTCTTCCCAGAATGGATATTCCCCCTTCTTACTGGCTTCTCGATCTTCTGCCTTGCTGCCCCCAACAATGCGACCGTTTCGCGAGTGTTTGGTGGAACTAATGGTAATGAAGGGCTCGGTCTTCTCTCCATCTGCTTCGACTGGCAGGTTCGTCTTCGCACCAGACTGAGCCATCATGACTGACATCTCAACCTGTAGTACGTGTCCGGTAGTGGCCCCCTGATAATTCCCTTGAAGGCGCAGGTAGGTAAAAAGTAGGTTACGTCGCCAATCCCTGTAATTAACGAAACAACAGTTTTCCGCCTTAATCGGGTACTTACTGTGCATGTACGTATAGAATGAACGTAAACTCTGCATTCATTCTGTCTAATGTACTTCTCTCAGCGTCGTTTTCGTGGGCGTCTTTTACAACAATATCTGGCAATCTCAGAACTTCCCCTTTGTGCGTAGGCATCCTCTACACTAGACAGCCACTGACGGCGATGTCTAGCTCTCTCAACTCTTGTTTAATGAAAATGGCACCGTATACAACCAAACGCTGATCTTGAATGCGAATTACGAAGTCGACTCCACTCTTCTCGCGGAACAGGGATTGCCATACTATGCCGGAACCTGGGTCATATATCTCCTTTCCACAAACTTGGCATTGGCGGCTACTATCACTCATTTACTCCTTTGGAACCGTAATGATCTACGACTCGCATGGAGTTGGATGGCTCCCTCGAACATTCGAAAGTGGTGGCAAGAATTTAGCTGGAAAAACGTCAACTGGAAGTTCTGGCAGGACGATGGCGTGCGGGAGAGGCCCAACGAGGACGAGGAGATCGACCCGCATTATGCTCAAATGCTCAAGGTGAGCCTCGTATTTTCGGTGATCGCCATAATAGATTCAGAATGATTCTGCATTCCAGTACCCTGACGTCCCGAATAGCTGGTACTGTGCTACTTTCGCGGTATCGTCCATGGTGGCTCTGGTGGTGATCTATAAGAGCGATTCCACCCTGCCATGGTGGAGCTTCATCATATCCGTGCTCCTGGCATTTATGTCCATCCTCTTCTTTGGGGCATTGGGCGCTATTACGGGAATTGGTCTGTCCATTCGTGAGTCTCCCGATCAGATGAATGTCATTCACGGCGACTAAGGCTACGTATAGAAACTTTCGTACAGATGATTGCAGGATACTTGAATCCTGGAAAACCGATGGCCAACATGTATTTTGTTTTGTATAGCTACAGTGAGTTAACTATCATCCGCGTACGAGACGCGACTTCACTGTCTTTACTCTTAGACACTGCCTCACAAGCTGGTCTGCTGCTCAACGACCTTAAGATCGGCCAGTGTAGGTCTTCCGGGACATCTTTCCAGCAACAAAAATGAATGTATCTTGCCAGATGCCAAGCTGCCACCCCGTGCTTCATTCACCGCCCAGATCATTGGTACTCTCCTTGGTGCCGCTTTGAACTACTGTAAGAGAATCTAGCACCCTTTCCTGCAGATTCTCATAATTAATTACAGTCGTAATGAACTCTATCATTGACAGTCAATTCGAGATCCTGCTTTCTGTTCAAGGAACGAATATCTGGTCTGGCCAGCAACCTCAGCAATACAATTCGCAAGCCATTGCCTGGGGTGGCCTTAGCCATCAGTTATTCTCTACCAAAATGAGGTACCAATGGGTCCCTTTGTCATATTTGATCGGGCTTGTTGCACCGGTGCCATTCTGGCTTATTCACCGCTACTGGCCCAAGCTGCGTACTGACTATTTATACACACCTATTGTCTGGTGAGCGTTTAATTTTGACCTGACAGGTTCAACCCTTTGCTTATCTTCCATCATTCAGCGGGTACATTGGCTGGCTCTGTGTAGGTATCAACTCTTCTGTCTTGTCTGGCTTCGCGATCGCGTTCGTCTCCCAATGGTGGATCAGAACGCGCCGCCCTCGCTGGTTCCAGAAGTACAACTACATCATCAGTGCAGGTGTGTTCTTTCCCAAATTTATCTCTGCATTATCATTCATGAGCAATTTGGAAGCTCTCGATGGCGGTACTCAGGTGATGGTGTTTATCTTATCCTTTGCAGTCCAAGGTGCAGCAGGCACTGCTCATCTCTTCCCCTCCTGGTGGGGTGCCAATCAAGGTGGTAATTACGATCGTTGCTTGTACCTTGGCTAGATACATCTTTTTTCATGTTTCCACTTCGGGTTTAAATGTGATTTTTATTGTACTCTATAAGTTACATGGTGTTCATCTATACCAGAAGCCAGCGCGTTCAGGGAACCAATTACCCCGATAATGTCTAAGAATTAGACTCTAAATTGATGACTGCATGGTCGAACTGTGGCCTATAGGCTAGAGTCTGGACAATGCTTTTCTTGAATTTGACCATATATGCACAACGAACAAATATACACATGACATGCCGACGGTTAGGATTCTAGACTGGACTCTAATAGCAATGGATACGCATAGTCTTGGGGATCGTCCCCAGCCCACCAAGGCTGCAACAAACCCTGAGCTCGGACTCGTACCTCACACCCGCCCCTTCCACGCTCGCCAGAGATACAATGACATGCCAAACGCCAACGCAGCGCCCAACGCACTCACCTCGAATGTCAACCTCCAACACGCCGGTCCGCGACACACCCCATCTTGGTTCGTCTCCGGGTCGGAGACATGCGCGTCAGAGATGAAGGCATAGAGGTACGAAAAGGTTGGGGTGCCGAGGAAAGGAGCGTACGTGAGGATGCCGAAGTTGCGGCCTAGATTGGTGAGGCCCCAGATGGAGGAGACGAGAGATGGGCTGTGCGAAGGCGGATTGGGAATGTGAGTGGTGCCACGGAAGAGCAGAAAAGGAGGGGCAACATACAGGATGGTGAACGCGCTTCCATACGCGACGCCTGCACCGATGCTGTGCAGGGCATATCGAGACGTGGGTTATCAGATACTGTTGGATGGCAAGAGGGGAGGAAACGGACCTTAGAACCCAGATGCCTACTTGCTCCCTGACGCCGACGACCATCCAGAAATATGTGCAAACAAGGAGAGCTGTGGCAAATGCGAGGAATGCAATTCTACTAACACGATGCTTCCTCAGGGAGCCACGGCTCCCGTCTATGGTACAAGAAGGCACAGGCGAAACCATGTCCGCGAGAAAGCCGACGAGGAATCGCGAGAGGGTATTCGCGATGGAGAGCATGCGGACTTGGGTGGCAGACATAAGAGCAGTGGAAGGGGCGTCGACAAGGGCATGAGCGGTGGGGCTACCACTCGGAAGGGAGAGAATGATAGTGCCGATGTTGGAAATGATCATCTCACACTGTCCATTGCAACAATCAAGACAACTCGGCACGAATGTGAGTGTGCTGACTTACAGATCCGAGCACTACGAACACGATAAAGGCCAGGGCCCAAAAATTGCGGTCCGATAAGATGTCCAGTGCGCTTTGTTTGGACTCTGGACATTCGTCAGAGACAGGCGCAACGTCGACCTGAACTTGGACATGGTCGGCGTCATTCCCGTTGGTCTTGTTCGGAAGCAGTGTAGTACGTTCGTTTGGTGCTTCTGGGTCACTTGCGACGACCACTACCTTGGATGCCTCTTCGGGGGCCGGGGGTATGACGTGCATGGTGAAACCCCCTACAATATGAACACATCCACAGAATATAGCGAGAAACTGTAGGAAATGAGTGACATCGATTTGGCCATCGGGGAACGAAAAATATCGGGAAGCGAGTAAGGATAGGAACGTAGGTGAGAGGCCAAAGAGAGCCATGCTTGTTCCGGCTGCCATTCCGATGTAGTGGGGGAAATTCTTGGAAGCAGCAAACACAAATGAAAAATAGCTATCATGATAAGCCGGTGTTAATGCATGCAGAGTGGGGAGGGAGGTAAACATACGAGAAAACGGCGCCCAATCCTGCGATGAAGAAGAGTATGACGAGGTTATGGAATGTAGACGTAGAGGGCTGAGAGATGGTATCTGGTACTCGGGAGATTTCATTGGCGGATAAGCCAAAGCCAACCAAGAAGAGACAGGCAGAGATCAAGGAGCATGCCCAGGCACCATAGTAGTCAAGGATCTTGCCTACGAGAGCAGCAAGAGGATATTGTCCCATTAGGCCACTAGTGAATATGAGTGAGCGGGGGAAGGACGTGGTCAAAATAGAGCGTACGCAATGGCGATGGTGGTCAATTGGGGTTGCGTGAGCTTCAAGCGTTCCACCAAGACTGAGGAAATGATCGGAAAGCAGAAAATGCCTCCGGCACATATTCTGGAGGACAAGTAGGCACCAGTTCCATGTCAAATCGCTTCCTTCAGAATTTCAGAAATGGTACAAACGCATTAGCGCCAACGGAGAAGCACAAAAGTGCGAGCCTTATTCGACGCAGGCAAGGGCGAGTTGGTCCCAGTTGCGCCAAGGTAGACATGAGCGGTAATGCGAATTAGAGGTAACCCAATATACGATCCAGTTTTGACTTGGCCGCGTGGCCCGCCGGGAGTTCACACATGCAGGTCCATTCCACATTTGGCTTTTTGTCTGGGTGAAGCGGAAGTTCAAGTCCTTTACATCTACACCCGCAAGGATTCTTGCCCAATGACGGGGAGCTCAACCTCGAAGTTCGCCACTGGGTCCAATGGTGTACGCGCATACAATACTGCAAGAGCAATGGGTTTATTTCCAAGCATTCAACTTGAGCTGCCGGTGTACAACCCGTTACTACTAAGTTGGATTCGACGCCTTGGTAGAACGAGCACTGAGACGGGTGGTTGAATCGCATCATACTCAGGCTAGCTTGCCGCCACGCCAGAACGGATTGCCATGATCGCGTCACTCAACCGGGATCCCGAAGGTGCTGCATACTGCGGCGTATGCGAGGCAAGGCGGAGGGAGGGAGACTCTGCTCTGCGTGCATAGAGCAGACGGTTTCTTGCCAGGACCTCCGACCGCTCCTTTCGATCGCTTTCGCCACCTGCCTCTTTCTTTATTCCTCCAACTTGACACGTCACACGGATAATAACCTGGAGGCCAACCATACGTGTGAGTTGGCAAAAGAGGGACATCATACGAACCGCAGTAGGGTCGATCACATTCAGGGTTCCGAGGACGCAGGTTTCTGTGGGATGAGGATAGCCTTTGGACTTCGTCTAGGCTCGGCAAAATCGTTCAACAATCCCGCGTTTTTGACGGTGCCATGTACACCGGAAGAGGCCACGTAGCGTCCACCCGTACTCAGATCGACGAGACGGGATGAAGCAGTTGGTTGTGTCGACCCGCCATTAAAGAACAGGCCCACAGTGTGTTCCAACGTCCAACTATGTACTGTTCACATGAGGGACGGTGATACATGTACTACGAAAAAATGGTGCAATTTTAGTTCTTTCCGACCAAGATGATGACACGGCTTCCCGCTGTCCGCTCGGCCATCCGAATCGACTGTCTCCGCCGCTTATCGACATCATCGAGCATGGCTACTTCGGCTGAGAAGCAGACATTCTTCTTGACGCACAAAAAATACGCTGTCGTCGGTGCATCCACAGACCAATCAAAGTGGGGCACAAAGGTGCGTTGCCAGGCAACAACTCGTGGAGGTTGTCTTGCCAAACGAGCCCCTCTTTCCACTGGCAGATCCTGAAATGGTATATTGCAAGAGACAAGGATGTGACACCTGTGCATCCGGTCAGTCAGTATCATGAATGGTTTAAGTTCCTCTGGCGATTTACCTGTTTCCACTAGACGAATAGTGAGCTGGAGGGACGCAGCACGGTCAAGACAATCGATGAACTACCTTCGCCCACCGAAACCGCACTCAGTATCATAACGCCCGCCAAGGTTCGTGGTACTCAGTCTTAATGTTATCATGATGCCTCTTATTGAGTGAGGTGTATAGATCACCATCAAGTTGTTGGAACAGGCCAAAGCCCAAGGCATCCCTGCCATCTGGATTCAACCTGGAGCAAGCGACCGCGACTGCGCAGATTATATCACAAACAACGGAATGGCAGACTACGTGATCTGGCAAGGAGAATGTTTGTGGCGGGATGGTGACGGCGTACTTCGCACCATGACTCATGAACGTGCATCAATGTAATACTAACAATAAATATATCTAGCGGGTGTTTTGTAATTCCCTTCGGAACGACCTGACCAACTGACGGGGCCCTTTGGCTTTTCATTTCACTATCATCGACTGGCCTATGGTCGCTAACTTACCGACTCGCTACTACTACTGGACCGAA